>WJFB01000528.1:0-57480 GCA_009870185.1 Pygmarrhopalites habei
AAGCTCTACAAAACTGTATTTGTGGATTTTTTCTGTCATGTCAGGGGTCAGCTGTAGAGGGGGGGCAAATGGTTATTGAGTACCCTGTAGACAAGGGAGGATTAAAATCCAAAAGTTTGTACTCAAGTTTTTTTGGCGAGGCCCAGACTTTCTCTTTTCGTCTGGGAGAGAGAAATGACGAAATCCTTTGAGCAAATTGACTGTGTAACGTCCTGGAATGTAAATAATTAGTCTTTAGAGAGATAAACTAAATTTATCTCTCTCTCCTGTCTGTGTCTGTGAGATGCCGTTACACATGTAGTTCTATCGGTCATTTCCCTTGTTTTCCTCATCCAAATTATGTATCATAATTGAAGAATTTTTGAGAGGCAGATAATTAATGGTTAGTTCTCTTTGTAGATGTGAGTGAGCTGGACAATATAAAGAAGATGCTGGTGAATCGACTGGGTGGTCCGGATGGTGGTGCTGTGAATAGTATACTTGACACTTTAGTCATGAAAATCTCATCTCTTCAACAGGTACTTTCACTCACAATTAAACCGTCTCTCCTCATTTCTTTCAGACTTAATTTGAATATTTTTCAAACGAACAATTTCACATCATACTTTCTTTTTCACTTTAGATCTGTCGAGACCAAGAAAAGTTTATTAGAGACACAATCCAAGCCAAGGTACAATACTTACTTAAAAGATTACACTAATTTCCTTTCCATCCATACAAACTTCCATTGTCTAATTAATTTCTTGGATTTGGTTATTTAGGCTGGAGCCGAAATGCAGTCTAAGGTGAACAATATGGAAGCTGAGCTTCGATCACTGAAAAAACAATTGATCCATCGGCACCACATCCAGTCCGATATCTGAAATCAAATTTAATTTAATACTGCTATTACAATTACAAATTATAGTTAATTTTCATAGAATCCTAAGGAACAGAAAGAATTTTTTTCTTTTAAGCACACACTTAGCAACTTATATATTACAATTTATATATATATATTACTCCAAAGTTTATATAATTATACATACACAAATATGTAGTACAGTTACATACAGAAAGTATGTAAACGGAAAGAGAACGAGAGAGAGATAGAAAACAACTTTTATTTTGTTGTTTTTTGTACAGAAAAAAAAATTGTAATGAGAAACAAAATGAGTTTGACTGTCGCAGTTCATCTTTATACTCTATTATTATTTAGTTCCAAAATTAAACGTTATTATTTTTAGTTCCAAAAGTTTAGTACTTTAGTTTTTTTTGTAGGACAAAAAAAAATCCACACCCACGACGAAAGATGACTATAATACAATTTACAATGTATTCCCTCGACTCACATCCTCATCCATCTCTCTCTGTCCGTCGCTGTGCGTGTGTGTCAAAAAAGTGAGTGGATTTTTTTAAATGATGGAATCAGAGACAAAATTATATTTGTGTGTGTGTGTGCGGAGTAATGTCTTGACTAATTAAGCCAATTATGATGGACAGTATATCAAAAAAGTGTTTTCGAGGGACGTTTCTACTAATACAGCGATTTTCAACTTATTACTTATATACTCTTTGAATTTCAAGAGTCAAAGCTTTACTCTGAATACTAAAATAAGTTTACAAGATACAAATTTAAACTACACTATTACATATAATGTTATGTATAAGGATAGTTAAGGATTTAAGATAGAAAAGAGAGAGAACATTTTTGGTGGGCAAGGAGGGAAGGATAGATTTTTTTTAGAAATATGGATTTAAAATGGTGTAAAGGTATGATTTCGAAAAAAAACGGATTGAGGGATAAGGCACTGACTGGGGAAATTATTAATTTTGTAATGTGGATCTCAAAAATAACAAACAAACAAAAAATGAAAAAGGATTTATAGCGTAGGGCTTTAAAAAAAGAGAAAGTTGAAACTGACAGGCTATCAGGAGCAAAGATTGAAAGAAAAAGTGATGGATGGGACACAGTATTTATTCATGGAAAGCAATAAGACAAAAAAAATATTTGGATTTGAATGTCAAAGTAGTCTGATTACACTAAGAGTCGAAAAGAAATGAAAATGAAAAGGGAATTTGGCTTGATTTTGATGATGTGGAGAAAGGATTTTTTTTTCTCTCTCTCTCTCTCGTAGAAAGAGAAAGTTATGTAATGTTTTTTTTAAAAAAAATGTTTACACTGCCGAGGATTTAAAAATATTGCATTTTGTGTTCTGGATTTCATAATGTGTATACGGTCAAATATAGTAGTTTAATTGCGTACAAAATTTGTAAAGTATTATTGTAAATGTTTAGGGACTACATATATAATAAATATATATATATGAATGGCCACAATTTATATAACATGCATATATATATAAAATGATGATGATGATTCTGGTTCAAGTGACTAACAATTTATTCTTGAAAAATATTTACAAAACTGCAATGAAGAGTATGGAAGTTTTGAAGTATAAATATAGAGGAAAAACAAGAAAAAAAATACATGAAATGACACACAACACTTTGAAAATAAGTAATTTACAACTTGTCTGGATTGTCCTTTTTTGAGTGGTTGATCATTGTTCACATTTTTTGGAGTCACTGCCTCATCCACACAATCCGTAATCTTCGTGATCAGTTAAATTACTACTACTAGGATATATCATCGATAGTTTACACTAAATAATATATAACAGTGAATTAGCATAATAATATTAAATTGTGTAAATTGCATGTAAAAAAGGAGGGGGAAGGAGTCACTCTGACGAATAATTATTGATTAATTTTACATATGCTACACGCTACAACCATACTAATAAGCCATCATCGATGCATCGTCGTCGATGATGATAAAATGCTGACGATATTGATACATTGATGTATTATACTTATAGTAATATATTTATAAATGATATGTAGTTATATACTTAAGTGAAATTTGTAACTTGAACTGTATTATGAAATAACGGAGGTTGCTACTCGAAATTTGTACTAATTATATACAGAGAAAATACTAGTGTTAAAAATTATTTTAGGGAACTACAACTACATATACCAGTTTGACAGAATTCTTAAATACAAAAAATGTGAAAGCTATTACATATGTAAGTAAAGGAATGTGTATTTGTAATTTGTATCTCGGCTATACTACACATACAACAATTAAGTAAATACATAGAGGATAAAATAGGATTTTTAAGAGGAACAAAAATAACCCATGTGAAACAAAAACTTGTCTTGTAATTTGTACAGTTTAAAATGTAAACTAAATCACACACACACACACTACACATCTCCTCCTATTTGTATTTAATCCAAATGAAATGCTAATTTAGTGGTGAGGAATAACAGTAAATTGGAACATGAAACTGCCTAGTGATATGTATGACTATTTGAATGTAAATGGATTTTTCGGAATTGTGCGAAAAAGAGAATGAAAAATGTCCGTCTCCACTTTTTTCGAAGGGTGGAGAAAGTGAAGGTCTAATTTTTTTTTGATTGGAAAGACTACTTATCTAATGTTTTTTTTTCTGTTGCAAAGATGAATTTCACAAAAGTGTGTTCATTGTCTCAAAAAATTCTTTCTCTTCAATTGCTGCTGTGTTAACTAAGTAGAGAAAAGAAAAAATTAATATTGAATTTGAAGACTTGAATAATTATTAATTGTGATCTGTGGAAAGATAATATGACTATAAATCATAGTATAATAATGGGATGATGAGAGGATGATGGGCCTACACAAAATAATATTAATTGTATTTGTACAATCTAATATCAAATTAATTCATCAATTAAATTAATTACTTTTGCGGAGAAGTGAACGAGTGGATATTTGGACGGGGAGAAAAGCTAGTTAGCTAAAAAAGCTTTATTCCAATGACAAAAATTTGATTTGACGACTAATAAATTGGACAGTTAAATTTACAATATTTAGAAAGGACAAGGAAAAGAGGAGGATGGTAACAATCAATTAATCAATCAAAAAGAAAGTTGAGTATGGATGGAGAATACAATTTTTTAAGATTAAAAAAAATCACTGATGAATTGTGTGTGTGTAGAATTAGTAGAATGTTATTAAACGGGGGGAAATGTAGGAATCAATAAGTAGCTATAAATTCTTTGTAAAATGAAATATATATTTACTGGTGTACCTGAAAGTGGTCGAGAGAGAGAAAGGAAGGGAAAGTGAAAGGGAGAAAATTTTCGAAAGAATTCTATTAATTTAATATTTTTACCTTATTTTGTAGAATTAAACGAACGATGAAAGAAAAGTTACAGAGAGAGAGAGAGAGATGAAGACAAAAAAATGGAAAAAGAAAGAAATGTGACGATTTAAAAAAATAATTACGATTATTAGAATTGTAGCCATTTTTAGAAAAGGAGAGTCAAAAAAGAAGAAAGTTACATTGATTACAATTTGTTAATATTTTGCAGAAGCATGTAAATGAGTGAAAGTCAAGTCATTTTTAGAGAGAAGAGAGGATATCAAATCAAAAAAGGATTAAATATAAGTTAAATGTTTTATTGTTGGTTATTTATATATTTTTTTGTTGAATTGCAATTAAACTAATAATTTTGTGGAGAGAGTGGAGTTATTACAAATATCTAGCAATTAATATTTGGAAAAAAAACTTTGTTTTTTCGCCGACACTCAAAAAGTACTAGTTTACTTATAATTATTATTAAATGTTAAGTTGAAATGAACAAGAAAAATCCGAGGCCACAAAGAACAATGGAATTTGCATAGAGAGGAAGAGAGGATGATAAAAATATGGAGAGAGAGAGGAGACAATGAGGTGGAAAAATTTGTCAAAATATTGTTTTTTTTGTTGTTGTTTTTTTTTCTTTTTTGTAACGCTAAAAGTTTAAGTCAAAAGTCATTTATGATTGTGGTTAACATGGCGATGGCGATGATGAATACATAATTCATCGTTGAAATGAATAGATGATAGAGAGAAAAAAGAATCCAATTTTTTTACTGTCAAGTTATTTTAAAAAAATGAAAGTACTATAATGTAAAACGTAATAATTAAATACATACATACATATATATATATATATCTAAACACATGCATACATATATATACTATGTTATTACTGTACCTAGTATAATTTCCTGAATTTACAAAATGATATATACAAGTACATAAATTGTAAAAAATGAAGAAGAAGGAACGACGATGTGAATACATATATAAAATGATTATGTACTACTATGAATACTACATTAAATAATAATTATCATTAATTGTTAAATAATTTTACCCTTGTTGTCGTTCGTTGATATTAAAGTATGGAGAAGGAGAATATGATGATGATGATGATCAAGATATTTGTCAGATGAATGGGAAAAAGAGATGAAGAGATAAAATACCAAAATGAAATGAATAAAAAAAAGTATGTTAAATTAATACAAGTTTGCCCACATTTGTTCATTTATTTCACTGGTTTTTTTTGTGAGGATAATGACAGTTAAAAGACATCAGAGTCACTCCGTTGTGGTGGTTGTCTCTTTGTCCGACGAACAGTCACGGCTCTTCTAAATCGACCTCGTAAATCTGACATCAGGCTGGCTTCTTCCAATTGGGAACCCTCGTCCAAGAAGTCCGTGTCTGTCAGGATTTCTAATTTCTACGGGGAAAATTAACACGACAAAATTGCAAATGGTGAATTTATTCATAATTCCGTAGAAAATTGTCAAACTTCAACGCCACTTGGCTTTATTCATGAAAAAACGTTAATGTAGTGCTCTGTGATAATAAATCTTGAAATAAAAGCAAGCGGCGTCGAAGTTTGACAATTTTCTACACAAAGTGGAAAGTCTACTTTTGACCCTTGGAGGTCACAGAAAGCAATCTACAAGAAATAGTTTCAGTCTAAATTGAAGACTCACATGACAGATTTGCCGGACGAGTGGTACAATAGTTTTCAAATTGTCCATTTCAATAGAGAGTTGTGTGAGAGTCAAATGATTTTCCTGTACTCTTGTCATTAGGTCATCCACTGTGAGGTTAGACTTGCTATCATCTGAAATCAAAATAATTATTTCAAAATTACACACACCCACTGTCAATAATTGTTTTATTTGATTTTACTCGAAATTTACCTTTCGGTGGTGGAGACTTTGGTTGGAAATAGTTGAAAATTCTTTCCAGGTCAAAGATTCGAAGGTGGGCTTTACATGCATTTGGATACTCGATCACTTCTTTCTTGTCAACTCGACGAATGATACACATGGGCATTGACTTTTCCAATGAAGTGTGAAGTTGAACCTATTTTGAATAAAAAAATAAATTTTCGAAACAAGTTTATTTTGAATAAATTGTTTATACTTTAAAAATTTGACCTGCATGGTCAGTCGTTTGAGTTGTGCATTTTGTTTGACCGATTCGATGTCCCCTACAGCAAGACCAATGAGTCTGGAACACAAAATTTTCATGTATTTTTAATTCGTCACTTTTGCACACGGTATTTAAAACTGAGATCTTACAAATTCATTAGGAGGATTGGCATGAGGAGCACATAAACTCCGAGGACAAAAAGACTCATTTGAGGATGTGGCAGTCGGGCAATTTGAAATGTGTTCATATAGTCCAGGTCACCGAGCATCATGGTGAATGTCCTTATGAGGGAAAGGTGAAAGTTCTCGAATGCAATGTGCTTTCCCTTCATGGAAATATCAAAGGAATTTTTTCTAAATTTTTAATTTTTACTGAATTGTGCGTGTGTGTGTGTGGATTTTCATACGTTTGACAACAAAATGTAGAAGGCCAAGCCAAACGCGACGATCAGAATAGAAAAGATCATCAAAACTCGTAGTAGAGTGTAAAGAATTTCGAGGAACATGCAAATATAAAGTCCGACAACATCAAATCTATAAAAGAGAAATTTACATTAAAATTCTTTGCTGCTATAATTCAATTTGACATTAAATATTAAATGACAAAGACATGCGAATTTTTTTAACGAGGCTTCGTTGAGTAACTTGGACGCCGTTTAACGTTGTTAGCAAACTAACTGGCTGTAACAAAATTCAGATTCGTATTGGGACAATACCTCAAAAATTGTATATATATTACCGTATTTTCTTCAATAGTTCTTGGTTCTATCTATTTGGCTGACATTATTTCGGTCTTAATACGAAATCCAGAAGAATATTTAAGCTAAATTTGTGTGCGGCACTTTATCATCGCAAATGTTCTAAACGGCGTCCAAGTTCAACAACTTCTTTTTTTGTTTAGTCCGAGGGTTGACCTCACCTTTGCATAAATATGAGTAAGTAGAACCAACATAAGAAGGCAGACAAAGAGGCACTGGGATTTTGAACAGGCTGTTCCACAACTCGAGGAAGAATGACCATACACAGCGTAGCAATATTCATAGCCCACCAAACACTAAAAATTTGACCGTAAATATCACGTCAAGAGAAAGTTCAATTTTACATTAACCACTCAAATCAAAGAATTGTATCTTTCCCTTTACCAGTTTTCAAAATTAAAAGTGTAGAGCATCCGAGGTCTCAGGATGTTGACACATTCCCTTGCAATATTGAAGAGGGACACGGAAACAATGAGGATACTAAGAAAAGTCTCCACATCCGGGATTTCACTCCCTCCCTTAAACTCACAGTCTATCATCCCCTTCCAAGTATTATTCTACAAAAAAAGAAAATTCAATCAATTAGTAATGCATTTTTCTGCGAAACTATTTGACGTATTATAATGACTTGAGTTGTGCAGTTGTGTTGATTGAAGTCGGAGAGCCACTTCCTGAAGTGATGATTATCTTTGTTGTAAGAACTCGTTGCAAATTTTGTGAGGACTACTAGGTAAATCTGAAAAATTAACACAATTTTCGACATAACTTATTTCATTGTTGGAAGAACAAATTGTAAATATTTCTGAAAGTTACCAGATAAAGGACTAAATTTACAAGTTGAAAGTATTTCCCGTAGGCATTCCATTTACTCTGTAAATACTTTTGAGACAAATCATGAGAGAGGAGTTCAACCCGACCGTAAGACACCATCCCCTTTGACCACAAAAATAATGACCAGTCATTTCCCAATTTGTGTTTTTCAATAGTTAAATGGACCTTACATTCAGTATGGGTAAATGTGTCTCATGTGGTGGTAATTTCCCTTTGGAATTGTCATTCGACTGGACTTTGGAATCTTCAACTGGTTCCGGGACAAGGAGGAGCCATTTGAAATCATACTTTATCTATTCAGTAATTCATTACTTAATTTTAATGACAGAAATCCTGTGACAATTTTTCAAGATAGTCTTTTTTTATTTACATGATAATACTCAGAATCGGATTTCTTGGAGGAAGTGATACACCGACTCAAGACGGCCGTCGCAACAGTCGGCATTGTAGCCACCTTAAAAAAGAAATATTTCAAAAATGCTATGCAACTGAAAAATTAGTTTAAAAGTCAACTTACAATGGCCAGCATGATTGAACTGTATTTCCCGGAATTCAAACTCAACACTTCATCCCATCTTGTCGGATGTATGACCATACACATTACTACATCCACAAATTTATTGTGTAGAGCAAAGTCAATTGCACTGAACCCATTAAAGTTGTACATTAAATGACAATCTAATTTGAGAAGGAGTTCCACTGCATTTGGTTGGTTTTCCATGGCCGCTACATGGAGTGGAGTATTCTTTCCAAAAATAACACAATTTATCTCAATTTATGATAAAACATTTTCTCAAAAGAACAGAAAAATCTAGTAGATTTTTACTCCATCCTTGTCAATTTGGTCAATGAGATGACCATGAATGCTGAGGATAAGTTTCATCGTGTCCCGATGACCATTTTGGGCCGCAGCATGAAGCGGGTTTCGGCCATTGTAATCTCTATGCAAGAGTGCACCTTGCTTCATCAAAGTCTGGACAACTCGGAGGTGACCTGTACAAAGTCATACATTTAGAATGTTAAATTTTTTTGGAAATTTCTCGTCAACTGAATTACCTTCAGATGCAGCTATATGTAATGGTGTGAGTCCTTTCCCATCCCCTTCATTCACAACAGAGTTAGTATGTTCTGATTTCAAAATTTGTTGAATTATATTCAACCTCCCAAAACGGCAAGCCAAATGGAAACAATTTTCCCCAACATTATTAGTTGTCAAAATGGAACTCCCAAGTTCCAGTAATTTTTCCACGGATTTAATATGGCCCCTTTTGACTGCATGATGTAAAGCAGTATTCCCTGCTTTATCCTTGTCTTCCAAAATTGTAGTGAACAGTGCCTGTCACCCCGAAAAAATTCCCAATTATTTAAAAACAATTTGACATATCGCAGTACGAAGAAGAATACTCACCGAGATTTCATTGTCCAGAATCTTTTCCAGTTCTCCACCATAAATGACGAGAGTGTGAAGGACGTTTCGACCATCTTTGTCTCTCAAACTCACATCCGCTCCCAACCTTGCAAGTCAATAAAAAATGTTGGAATATTTTTAAAGCTAGGAGAATTGATTCAATTCTATTTAATACCTGATGAGAGTTTTCATAGTCTTCCATGCATTTCGACTGGCAGCCAAATGTAATGCGGACCGTCGGTCTTTGTTCAAAGAATTCAACTGTGCTCCCTGTATTTCCAAAATTATGGAGAATTTTCGTCATAAATTTTTTAAACTGTGTCTCTAATTAATACGGAGGTGACTCACCTCACACACGAGGTAATCAACGAGAGCCCAATGGTCAAACTGACTGGCCAGATGGATTGGCTGCATTCTTTGTAGGTCACAAGATTTTAAACATTTCTCCTTCTCATCCGGTTGCATCTGAAAATAAATCGACGAAAGACAGTAATACGTTTTGATACGTATATCAAAATATTTCATTCAAATCTGAAATAACTTTATCTTTAAAAGAACTCACGCTAAACATCAACTCGACAATTTTGAGAGAGCCCTGGCTACACGCTAAATGGACTGGGGTTGACAGGTCATGTTGTTGAGTAGAGATTTTAGCTCCAGATCGTAGACAAAGTTCCACCGCTTGAATATCTCCTCCATGTATTGCTGAATGCAGAGGGACATTTCCTTCCGAGTCAAAAAATGAAATCATCTCTTCTCTTCCACATCCATTCTCTTCTCCCCAGGCTAGCAGAAGCTCCATTGTTGATGCTGACCCATGTTTCGCACTTTCGTGGATTGCAAAGAATCCTATGACAGAAATTTTTTATAAACAGAAGTACAGCTATAGAACTTTAATAAAGAATTTATAATAAGAATAGATACCGTGACTGCATGTCCTTCGTGGAGATGATCCCATCTCGTACAGCTATTAAAAATTAAATTGAATTCTTAAACTTCTTTTGACATGAAAAAACGACGCAGAAATAAATAGAAATTAAATGGTAGACTGACCAGGATTTGAAGGCATTGAGCATGGTCTAAGATACAACAGTTGTGAAGGGCTGTCCGGCCATGTTCTCCAGTTTGATTGGGGTCAAATGAATGTGGGTATCTAGCCATGATTTTGAGAGCCGCTGGTTTATTCAAGTCGACAGCCAAGTGGAGAGGAGACTGTAATTTCTCATTCATCAACTTTGCACTTGCTCCACTGTTTTTCAATAATGAAAATGAAAATTAGAAAACAAAATTATTATCAACTAGAAAATAAAAAAGCTTTACAATCATTTGAAGAAGACCACGAATCTATTTCCTACGTATGACGTCTGAGTGTGAAATGAGTTTAAGTGGCGTCGAAGTGAAACAATTTTCCGACAATAACCAATCATTTGCAAAAATCCATTTTGACCTCTGGGGTCAATTGAAGGTGGTATTGAAGTGAATGACCAGTACCGTACAATCTTCCACAATTTTTAAATCTCAATTTTGCAATGTTGTAGCTGTCAAAATCTCCCTTAAACTCTTGAGACTTTTTTTGGAGTTAGTGCATTAATTTTATTTTTACCTCAGAAGTAAGTACTCAAGTGCCTCTAGGGCATCACTGCTAATGGCCAAGTGAACGGCAGAGTCTCCTTGTTTATCTGCATGAATTAGTCAAACTGATTAATATGGTGTGTACAAATTACAAAGAAAGTCAATTATCCCAGTTTCTACCTTGCAGATTGATGTTGCCTAAAATCAGGGAGAAATTAAATAAGTCATCTTATCATCGTCAATTACTTTAAAAATAGATTTTAAAAAAATAATGGACCTTCGAACGCAACGAGAACTTGAAGAATGTTAACCTGGAAATTTGGTATAAATAAATTTTGTACAATCCATTTCTATTCGCATGAAATTATAAAATGGCGTCGAGCTCCTCATGTAGGACTCCGCCCTAAAAAAAATTCTCAAGCATTTTTAATTAGTGAAATATTTACGTGGTTCCTGGAAGTGGCCTGGTGTACGGCAAAACGACCGCGGCTATTTATGTCAAGCGTAATAAAATTTTGTTTTAAAAAATGTGAATTTCCATCAAAATCAGGAGAAAATTAGTGAATTTCGAACCTGTCGCGGATATTCAATTTGTTTACATCCTCCGACACAATCCTTTTGAACTCTTTGACATTTCCACTCTCTGCCACCTTTCCCAATCCAAAATCAACACATATTTGTCAACAATGGCATGATTGTTACTGCAGGGTTGATTAAAACTTTCAAAATGTAATATTTTTCTAACCCGGAGGATTCTAAAAGGACTTTCTCGGAGTAGACAAACATCCTCATGAGCCTTTTCCTCTGTATTTTTCTCCACATTGTATTTTTTCTTCTCATTTTCCTGACTGTCAAAAATAAAAACCAAGAATTTTCAAAAGAAAGCACAACAATTGTACTAATTATGAGATAAACTAGAATTGCCTGTGACGAGCGAATCGCTTCAGTAGACTGGTTACACACAAATTCATTATGGACAAAACTGGATCACTATTTTTTTATTTACAAGATTTCAAACTGAAAATTCTACTGAAAATGTCAGGAGAAAGGAGTTGACGGGGAGAAAGTGTTCAGTGATGTTTAGAAATAAACTATTGAGGTGTAAACTTTTCTCTCAAGCTACACAAAAGAAGAGAGAAAATTTGCGCTTGCCAACAAAAATGATATCTTGCTTACATCTCTGCCTCTCTCATCAGACAAAATAATTGCGACTGTGGCTGTTTGTATTTGGAAATAAATATATAGCAGGATGGCGTGTAAATGGGTGGAATGATGAGGGAGATTGGTCCTCAACCCCATGACACTCACGAAATCCTCGGGACACGTCATCATCCACATTCATCCTCCTCCTCTAATACAGATGAAGATGATACGCTTTTTTCGACGCACAATCGATACTCTATTCATCATCCTCATCCCTTGTCCTTGGAGTGCGTGTCATAATCAAGATATTCCCTACCTGTTGACCCCCCGTCCACTCCCACATTTTTTGATATATATTATTCTCCCATAAAATAAGAATATTAATTCCGAACAAGAATCTTTTTTTACAAAGAAACTCATGAGTCATTTTTTGTTATTTTTATGACTGGAATTCATCTAAATGTGGCTCTCCAGTTTTTACTGTAAATAATGTACGGAAAAATTACTGGATGGCGATGACGCTGAACTTCAGCCGCTGAAGAGGAGGAAGGAAATTTTGGAATAATTTTATCCTCGTCTGCGCGTCTGTGGAAGGGGTACATATGTATTATGTAGTAAAAATGTGAATGATGACAATTCTCCCATGAGACGTACTTGGCACTCAATGTCCTGAGCAGTGTAATTTGGAGTAGCAAAAGTTTTTTCTACCATCATCACGAAATTAAATTGAAACTCCACCTCCAACTGCTAAACATGTCTCCTTTTTGGATACAGGAGCTTTACATCATCGCAAATCCCGTCTCTATCGGTGTGTCACGATTCATTTTGGGCAAAAATAAAATTGTGTACATTTTTTTTTAAAAAAATAGCAGGGCTGTTGTACCCTTATACTATTGACGGTAAGGGTCAGTATATTTGATCAAAAAGCGAAGCCTTCATTCATTGAAGGGAAAATTGGAAAGAGTCAAGATGTAGCGCCTAGTTTTATTTATTAAAATCAAAGGAAGGTAAGACTTTCTCCCTTACTTTCTCTTTACTGCATAGTAAAAGGGCGATGGAGAAAAGTCATTCTTGGGCTGAAAACGATTTAGACGGGGCACAGGGTTTCTGTGCAGTTTGATGACCAATGTTTAAATGAAAAATTTGCTAAACTAATTTACGCTGACCTCACACAATTGTTTAACTTGGACGCTGTTCAGAACAGTTGTAGTGACAAAGTTCCACTAGTAAGTGTAGTTGCGTCATTCGTGGTACCTTGTGTTGTTAATTAAGATCGAATTTAGATCGAAATAATCTTAAATCTCCACAAGGATTTTATGTATGAAACGTATTACCGGATATGAAAGGAGATGATGGAAAGATTTAGTCAAAAAGTGTCAGGAGTTGTATCATATAACATCATTTTTATTAATGACCTTTTTGACTCTTTGACAACAATACGATTCTTTTCTCATGATACTCTCGGTTATAGATATAATCTAGTATTTAATTTGACTCTAACCAGTCCACGATATATCTAAAGGTTATGACACAATATATATTTTTAAACCAAGGAACCAAAGTCTTCATAAACAAAAGAACTTAAAATTATATCGTATAGACAATATATAAATAAAACCCAGCATTTAAATTTGTCTTCTCTGTAGACTTTCACAAATCCTCCATCTTAACTAACAGAGTGTGATGTATCTTAATAATATATACATTGTTGTTGTGAGGGGGAACTTGGGATTTTTCATACAGTATTCAAATTACTTTCTCGCTGTAATTCAATTGTACACAACTTTTTCTACTACGTTTTTCCAAACCTCGATTAGTGTATGTGTGTGTGTGATGTGTGTGTAAGTACTTATGTATAATATGACATTGCTAATTAGATAAATTATTTTTTTGTGTTCTCTGTCCGTGTTTTTTTCATAGCACTCATTGTCAGCGTCGTCGTCATATATTTGTATATATAATATAATTTTATATGCATCAAATTTATAGTTTTGACGACCATCTCAAGCCGTCCTCACATGTAATTTACTGACCATTTATCATACTGTATGGCTAATGGTAAAATTATTTACGTTCATTTTTTATACTAATTCAAATGTGTGTGTCTGTGTAGGTGTGTGTGTCAAATATGCATTCCTTTCTCTGTGAACATTATAATTTATGTGTGTAAGCATTTAATTAAAATTATTATTATTCCTTGCTGACATCTTTTCTTTTTTAAATATTTTGTAATTCTGTAATGTACAATCATATATATGTATTATCTAGTATGTGTGTTCAGATTTCAGGAATGTTTCTACATCCCTTGTATTAATTAGGTCATCATCATCATACACAGACAGAGCAGCAGTATAGGTAGTAGAACAGAGGTTTTGCAGTGATTGCCAGTGATTCACACAGTAAATCATAGCTACAGACACAGTTCATCCCCATTTATAATTTACTATTCACACAACAACAATCATCAAGTAAAGCTCAATTTATAATTTATAATTGTAAACAAGGATCAAAAGAACATGGGTAGCTTAATAAATTTTGGTTCGATTGAGTTGAAACTTGGCACAAAGCTTCCATTGACCTCCAGAGGTCAAAATGTAAAAAGGTAAATTCACAGGAAAAATGTTTGATTTCGACGCCACTTCCTTATATTTAGGATTAGTGGCTCCCCGCAATAAACAATTCAGCACATTTATGGACGTGAACGGCGTCGAAGTCCATCATTTATACCTATTATAATTTTACTATTTAAATGTGAACTTCGACGCCGATCCATTTGGATCTTAAATTTTTATTTGCACTAGCCACAAATTCCAAAATATAAACAAGTGACGTCGAAGTTAATCATTTTCTTGTAGATTTACCTCTTTACGTATTGACCTTTGGAGGTCAAGTGATGCAATAGCCCGAAATTTATCCATTTAAACGTTGGTCTGGAAGGTGGAAGGTAGCTTTCTTCCAAATTTTAGCTCAATCGAATAGAAAGTTATTTTAATGTTAAGCCTACCATATCCTTTGGTAAACTACTCCATTTAAGTACGTGTTACACTCATTTCTATATTGTTGATAATCATAGTTATTATTGTTTTTTATTTCTTTAGGAAAGGGGATTGGGACATACAGTACATAATTCTTCAGTAATATATGATTACACAAGTACATTTTTTAGTTATCAATATATCATATTTATCTCTCTCTATTAAGTATAGTCATTGGGGTTGTTGTTGTATATCCTTATTTATTTTTGCATTGATTGCATTCAGAATGTTTTTTGAAGTAATTTCCATCCCATTTCCGGAACTTCAAATATATATAGTATTGTGTGTGTATTTTTTTCAAAGTATTTATCACAAGAATGTTGATGAGAGGGAGAAGGAGAGGAGGAGGAGATTTCGATTGAACAGACACGCTTCAACAATGCAATTGCGGAAAGCGAATGTTATAATATATTTTTTGTCATTTAAACTCAACGCTATTAACATGCACACACGTACTAGTACGTTTACATAATTATCTGATTCGAAATTACATACTTTGCAGCGTTATTCATTTACCTGGTTCGGAAATTTAAGGACTTTTTTTAGAATGGGAGACTCCACCATGAATTCATTTTTTAGTGGAATTTCCATTTCTCATCCCATCAAAGTTGACTATATGTATGTATTGTATAACTTTCTTGGAGGACTAGTCACTGAAAATTTCAACCACCTGGATTAAATTGAATAACGTTTAGTCTGCTCCGCGTCACGTCGTGATTGTCTTTGTTAACTTAATTTATTTTTTTTGTGTGTAAAGAATTGTAATGGTATTTTTTTAATAATAACAAGGACTACCAGACAAAGGAGAGTTACAATTATATTAAATTTATCATTTACAAACTACTGTACACAGACACACAAATGCGGGGGCGTGTGTGTCTAATAATAACACTTGAGAGATGAGAGAGAGAATACTGAAAGTAGAAGAATAGGTAAACATAATTACATTTTTTTTTGTTTACAAATAATAATTTCGTTATTTCATTAGGTTGTCGTTTTGAGATTTGATTAGCACATTTGTTTTTGATATTTTAATTGTAGGCCCAGGGTTTACGTGTTCCTCTACTAAGTATGTATTAACCTGTTACTTATAATACGTAATAATATTGATCAAACTGGAATTATTTCTGTACTTACTTAGATACTTATCATCGTTACGACAAAAAGATGGAGTTAAAATATTCTCAATGATAATAATAAATTACTAATCTGGGATAAGCTGTCCCATTTTTTTGTGTCTTACTTACTTAAGTACGTATAATTTATTTACTAGTTTCTGCTCTAAAGCGAAATGGCATTGTATTTTATACTAATCTGGATGCTCATCTCATGTTGTTTTTGAAAATTTGACCATAATTTTGATCAATACTACTTTACATGTATTTTACATTTTTTTGAAGGCTGTACAGGTTAAGGTAAGGACCATCAACTGTAACATTGCATAATTAATAGTTTTTTTATAAGAGCTGGCATATCGTTTTTGATTTAAGTAATAATAATAATTGACTAACCTTATTTTATACAGTTTTTATGTTCACAATTATGTAGTTTCGAGCACATCTTTTTGTATACTTTAATATGCTTCTTATATGCTGTTCGACACTTTTGTCAATTTTTTATAATTTGTTTCTCTCTTTCTACATATAATATATATATTTTAGTTGTTCCATTTTGTATATTATTATAACATTTTATATACGATATATACTTAGTATATTTCAGTTTACATACGTTTTCTTTAAAATTATAATATGTAATAAACGACTCCATTTTTTATTGTGTAATATCGTAGTCCATTTTATGTTATGTATGTTGACTGTCATCATAAATTTAATTATAATTAAGTGTGTACTGTTTTAACATGTATTCATTATAATAGAGCGAGTTGCGGAAGGATTAATTTATAATATTTTATTTGGGAAGAGGTATGGTCACACCTTGTAATGTCTTCTTTTCTTTTTTTATGATTGAAAAGAACAAAGTAAAAACAATTAAAAGATCTAAATAAAATTATAACTGTCTTTAACTGTGGCTGGAACTAGTCATCACTGATGACACGCCATTTTTTTAGTCAATAAAAAAAGTGAGTCGTTGCATTAATAAGGGTTGTTAAAAGGGATTCGGTTGAACAGTTGAAAGTCAATTTAATACAAATTATAGTAATTATAAATATAAATTATAAATATATACAAATAATAGTAATTTTTTACACATGAAAGAGAGACAGATTAGACACAACAAATTGTATTTAGGTAGAAAGTTGTAGTTTTACAGTATTTTCAAGTAAAATGTTGTTGAAAAGCGAGCAACGACACTTAATTGGGGTTATTCTTTTTCTCTTGGCAATTATGAGGCTAATTTTTGTTTGTAGTTGACACACCACTTTTTATAAAATATTAGTACATCATTCAGTACAATATTTTTTATGAAGAGGTGGGGAGGCTGTTTTTGTTTGTTTGTATTAATAAATTTAAATTAGAAAAAGGTTGAGGCGAAGATTTTGGTTTTGATAAACATTAAAATTTCCGTCGAATAGGTAAGGTTAAGAATAATTATTTTTTGTTGTTTGTTTGTTAATGATAATAACAAGACAGTAATAATCTTACAATATATATTTACTATATATTATCAGTTGTATATGTTAATTGGTAGGAATTTATGTTTAAGGTAGGTTAATATATATAAGGTATAGTAGAATAGAATTAAACAGTTCAGCATTGACAGGATCCATTTTGTGAATTGCTTTGGCCTGTCTCTGTTAATCTTTGACCTGAAGGGGGACAAAACAAAAACATAATTATAAATTATCGATAGAACAGATTGTAGGACGACGTATAAAAATGACAATAATCTTAATCTTGGACCTTTTGCGGAGTTGGCCAGTGATGGGTCAGAGTCCAAAGATTCACTCATTTTGTCGCCTATAAATAAATTATCGAACAGAAAAAAATACATGAATGACAACATCAAAATTGAATTGTGTCATCGTACTTTTTCTTTAAAAAAATAAAATGATGACGACTGTACACTCACAAATGATGTCGACTAGACGCTCAAAAACTGCCTTGACATTGATGTTCTCCTTGGCGGATGTCTACAAGAGAAAGAAAACAAAATCATAATTAAATAGATAAGAATTTCCAAAGCCTCCTTCTTTTTATCGGGATGTCTGTCATTCTAATCTAACAATAGTTTCTCTACTGCATCTTCAAGATTTGACGTTTATTATTATATTTCCATTGTCTGACAGAACGATCAATAAGAGTCGATCGAATTTTGACACGAATTCTATCACTATTATAAAAATATATTGGATTCAAAGAAAAAAAAGTAGGGCAAATAAAGTATTTACTAACTAGAATTTCAAAAATAACTGTAGTTGTGATACTAAATGTTATTGTCGTCCACCATTAATTGTTAGCATTAATAAACCCCACGAATAAAACAAAACAAGGTAGGCATAATACGGGCCCTTCGAAATTTGGGATCCTCAGACTTTCACTTTCTAACCTCCAGAAGTGAAAGTAGATTTTCCACTTTCCTTAGAAATTTTTTAAACTTCAACGCCGCTTGCTTTATTTCTGTAATTCATTTTCGAGGATTAATACTCAATTCACATTAATTGTCATGAATGAAGTCAAGTGGCGTTGAAGTTTAACAATTTTTGTAAGAAAAGTGCATAGTTTATATTAACTTCTGGAGGTCAACAGAAGCAATCACAACAAAAAATAGTCCATTTAAAATTGGTCAGAGATATCTACGCAAAGATTAGAGGCACACTGGGTAAGAAAGATTCTGAATAAAAATTAGTTGGTCACCTCGAAGAATTCTACTCCAAGTTGATCAGCCAGCTGCTTGCCTCTTTCATAAGAAATTATCCTCTCATCCTCCATGTCACACTTATTACCGACGAGAATCACCTGCGCATTGTCCCACGAGTACGTCTTAATTTGGGTCACCCTACACAACATCAATTCATCATTAATTTTTTTGTGTAAAAAGAAAGTTGCAGGACAAAAACGAATACGATGCCATACCAGTCTTGAACACTGTTGAAAGATTCTTCATTAGTGATGTCATACATAAGAATAAATCCCATTGCTCCACGGTAGTAGGCTGTAGTGATGGTGCGATATCGTTCCTGTCATTTTAAATTTATGAGTAAAATTATTCACAATAATAATTCAATTTGGTAATTTATATGCTTTAAATAGTTTTCACTCACCTGTCCCGCCGTATCCCAAATCTATTTTTTAGAATAGAAAAATCAGAATGTTAGTTTCTATTTAGTATCACTTTTCTTTAATAAATCTGTTTTTTATTACCTGTAATTTGACCCGTTTATCTTGTCGGAAGACCGTTTTTACTTTAAAATCAATTCCCACTGTGGACACGAATGCGGAGGTGAAGGAATCGTCTGTGTACACAAAATCAAATAAGTTGATTAGACACATCTCAAATAATGTAACACAAAAATAATTGTACTTTAATTTGATCAACTCACCTGCATAGCGAAATAAGAAAGATGTTTTACCCACGCTACTGTTGCCAATGATCAGAAGTTTGAACATCTATACAAAAAAGGAGGAATAATTTGACATTCTTCAATCTATCACTATTCAAGCGTTACAAAATGTACGACACACACAAGCAATTCCAACTAGAATTGATTAAAAGCCTACAAGTGAAAGTTGATTGTATGCCGTAATGTTAAAAAAAGCTCTTCATCAAAGTCAAGTGTGTGTCGAGGTCATGCCTGCCCTACGGGTCTCATCTTCGATGAGTATAATACTTGACAAAATCAAATTTCCGTTCTCGAAACATGGAACTGGGTTTCTTTATCCTCTGTGTGTGTGTATTTCGAAGAAATTTCAAGCTTCCGGCATTGAATGCACTTTCTCATCCCATCTTACATCCTACAATCCTACTCCTACTCCTCAAATGACACGGTTGGTTGAATTCCTTGGGGGTCATTTCTCCATTTCCTTAATTTGTCTAATCTTTTGTTGGAGGGCGGAATGAGGATATCCTGAAAACTAAGTACGTGATCTTCAAATGTACATTGTGAATACAGAGTATTCAACCAATCCCAATTCCACCTGGAACTCTGTAATTGGCCCTCATTCCACTTGCTAAGAATCTCAAGTACTTTCTTAAACATTTCATGATCATCTTAGTGTGAAATTCACACTGAAACTATTTTTTTTCTTATAAAGTACTGTTAAAAATTCATAGAAATTGTTTAACTTCAACGCCACTCAAAGTTTTACTGGAATTTTGCATAATTGCAGCAAGAAAAAAATTAGTTGCATAATTCGTGTGAGTGGCGTGGAAGTCCAACAGTTTTCTGATGAATATTCATAAATCATTTATATCATTTGACTGGGAAACAATTCCTGGACTAAAATAATAAATCCTTGAAATTGACTTTCTTGCAGTTTCCCCAAAATTACATTATACTATTGGGACATACACCTGTCACTAGTTGGAATCCCTTTTATATGTGCACATTTTTCACACACACGCATACACCGAACCGAAAGCCATTAAATATTTCCACAAAATGGTCCTTACGTAATCAAAATTTTGGTCGGCTGCATCCTTTCCTCCTCCTCCTCCCCACTTTTCACCTCCACCAGACATCCCTGTAAGAACATAAGGAAAAATTGTCAATTAGAAACAATAAAATTCTCTCTCATATTATCTTTACTACATAAATAATTTGTTTGATTATTTATCAATTATAAAAATTCCACCAACAAATCAATTCTTCATACAATAAATATTGTTCCTCTCCATGCCTCTGTGTTCGCAAGAACACTGGACAAATAAACTTGTCCAAGAAATACAGTTACTAGTAATTACATTCCACACTAACTTTTGATACACAACTTGTCATTGAATGACATTATGACATTCATGTTTTAATTATGATCTCCTCTTCCTCCCTCCTGGAAATAAAATACAGTTGGTACTCCTTTCTAGAACTCACATTTTCCTGGAAGAGTATCGTACGATTTCACATAGTTTCAAAATTGTAAGTGGAACTGATCGAAATTCCAAGTAAGTCTACCTTCTGTGTGTGTGTGTGTGTGTGTGTGTGTGTGTGTGTGTGTGTGTGTGTAGCTTGTCAAGAGAATCCAATTTTATGGGGGGAGGAACATTGAAAAGAAATATTTTCCCCTTTTGACACCGTATTACATAAATTAATTCACATTGACACACAAGCCGTCCTCCCCCCTCTTTTCAACTTGTGCAATTAATTAAACTAAATTCCATTTCCAAGAAATCCTCCTTTGTACTCATAATAATAATTTATTCATTGACCGTCTCAAACAGTGCAACAGATTAGATTTAATTTTCAAAAAAAGGAAAAGTTGAACAAAGACCCACAGCTTAGTAGAAGAATAACATTATATAATTCAGACTACAACAACAGCAACCCCTCCTCCTTCCGTATAATGGGCCATGATAAATTTAATTAGAGCAACAGATGACACAAAGTACCGAGTAATGCACCATCTAAATAAAGACTCTTGTTCTCTACTATTTGTGTGTGGAGGGTAGATGTGTGTCACTGCGGAAGTTGGCAGAAACTACAAACTTTTTTTTCTCTCTTCTCCTTTTTCATTACATTATTTTGTATCCAGTTTCCAGGAAACTGTACTGGAAAACGAGGATGTCTCTCATTGATCCCTTTCCACCCTGTCTCCACTTAATTTAATTTATGACTCATATTTTATTTTACCCTTTTCCCACCCACCATTTTCCACACACACTGCACTACTGTGCGTACCCATTCACCTGTCACTTTGTACTTTAAAATAATCTTTGATGATTCAAATCTTTTTTCTACCCTTCCCTCCTCCTCCTCCTCCTTATTCCCATTCAACTGCACTTTGGGGAAAACTGTGCAAAAATCCATACCCTGTTTTATTTTCCTCATACAGTTGGGAAGGAGGAAAATGTTATTATTCATAAATATTTAATCCATGAAGAAAAGATATTTAATGCTAATTTTTTCTTGTCTAACAGATATTTGACAAAACACACGACACACATCACACACACGTAGCTAGTATGTTGCGGGTGCAGAGAATCTTTTTTTGGCTGTCGTGTGTTTCTGTGTGTGTGTGTGTGTGTGTGTGTGGTGTTTGGATGAATAAAGGTTGTCAACATCAAGTCGTTTGTCAGGGACTTTATAAAAATGTCTCTCCCCATCTCTTTCTTAAACAGATGTGCCCTTTTTTCCCCTTCCACGTTGAGTACAAAAGAACCACTTGAGAATGTCACTTTCTCCGTGGATTTTGACCCACTTTCCCTTCCTCCCGCGTTACATGTAGCTCAAAAATTGAGACACCATGTCAATCCAAATTTGATAATGTTTTCATATATTTTTTCTAAATACTCCGAGATATTAGATCCTGTATTTCCTACGCAGTACAACAACAATGAACGTTCCTTTCTCCACATGCTCAAGGTAAATCGGCGGACAATCCAATGGATCAAAAATTGTATTGTGAAGTTGTGAAATATTTTTTGTCCCCTCTTACAAATGTTTTCCCCTATAATCAGCTTATAGCAGTACAAGACATGCTACATATGTGTGGGAGACAACTCAAAAATGGAAAGTGAAAGCTAAACTTAATCCCCTCCACCTTTTTTGGCATTGACCAACCCCAGAATCTATTTAGAAAATGGGAAAATTCGTGTCCAAAAATATTGACCAACCTAGTCAATTGAATTATACATTCCATCACATGCCATGTGTGTGTCCTGTGTGAGTCGCTAGTTTTCACATGACCTGTTCCTTATTTGTTTACCACACACACACACACACTTTTACTCAACATTTACTCAATTGCATCCGGGAAGTCACTTGCCAAAGGTTAAAAATCTCAACCTTCGTCGACTGTAGATTGTGAACCTCCTCCTTTCTCCCACCACTTTTCTCCGTCAAGTTTGCGGGGGGATATATTATAATATTGACTCAAAAATATTTCATGCTGAATCACGTAGAACCTCTCAAAGTGGAAGCCAAAATCATTGCAAATTTCAATCCAGAGTTACGGAGTACTGACTAGACTTGCCAATAATCAATATTAAATTATACTCCATAATCTATGTTCCGTTTGAGTAGTTTCTCTGCAAAAATAACCATTTTAAATCCAAATATATACTACTCACACACTGCAATGGAATTGGTGGAACAATTCCTCCCACTCCCTATTTTCCCTTTCACAATTCTACACTTTCACTCTGACCTCCCTCATGAATTCCATTCATAGAATTTTGACAACCGACTGACGTAGGTCCTGAGGCTTTCAAAGTTCCACTTTTAAAGTTGTTGACTACCAAATTTTGTTCACCATCACCAATCTTCATCAGCTAATTGTAATTTACCTGTATTTTTGTATTTCTTCTGCTACTGTTGTGAACGTTGATGGATGAACCAGCTCTTCTTACACAATCCCAAAGAAATTGATTGAATCCAATTACACTCCTTTGGAGACTTGAGATGAAAACACACAGTCACAAACCAACACCACCAATCCAACGGAATGTCCAAAGTGTGTCCCTCCGCTCTATTATTATGAACAGAATCCCCCAAGAGAAATAGAGACATTTGAATCAATATTCCAAACAGTCAACATCATGTATATTTAATTTGAGCAACAACAAAACTTTATAGGATGAAAGGATGAGAGTGAGAGTGAGAGAGAGGAACAACTTCAATTCACACAAGGACAAGAGGATAGTCTCTCCAACACACAAAAAAAAACAATTTGGGATTTTCTATTTCTATTACACTGGGATGACAAACGACACTCCGTTTCAATCAATTTCCTTGTCACATCCTCCAATTTGATTTATGCATCCTTTTTTCTGTCTCTACTTGAACAAAAAAAAATAGATAACACAATACCACATTGTCTATCCTCAATCCTTTTACTTTAATTTGATACACACACAATTTTGTAATCAAGCAAAACATTCACAATATGTGATGAGTCCGTCTAGGTTTCTAAAAATTTTTGCTCTCTAAAATGACTTTTTTTATTATGAGCCAAAAACAGCCGGAAAACTGACAAACGGCGTTGAAATTGTGAATATTTTAAATTTTCCTGCATTCAAATCTCAATTCCAACTTAAATCATAAAAATTGTGTTAATTATTACAAAAATTCAAAATTTATTGCAAAATTTGAAAAACTTCATTTTTTGACTGGCTAATATTTTTTGGATATTCTCCATGATTCACATTATCAAAAAAAAATCTTTTTATCTCAGCATGGAACTCCTCTTGTTGTTACAGCTGGTTCTTCTCTCTCCCTCCCTCACACACACACACTCTGTGTGTGTATCTCCATAAATATACACACAAATTCTTTTCACTTTTTAATCCCGGGCTGGAGAACTGAATACAGTCTACACTTGTAAAATGCAAGGAAAAGTGAAAGAGGTTCTTTTCTCCAGGACAGGAGAAAGTAAAAGGGAAAAAGTGTTTAAGATGTATACACAGAAAAAAAGGGGAGAAAGAAAAAAAATGGTCTACTTACTTTTTTTTCACTCAATCCTTCTATTCTGTTTGTGTATGTCTATGTCTCTTTACGTGTGTGTGAGTGTGTGTGTGTGTGTCTGGCTTTGTTTGGATGGAGGATGACGAAAGACGTCGTTCTGACTCTCTGACGACGAACGAAGACCAAAGAACAAGAAAATTCACACTGATTTACCCTTCACCCACTTTCTTTTTCTCTCTTTCTCTTTCTCTCACTTTCTTTTTTTTGCCTTCCCTTTTTCCTTTTATTCTCCTTCTAATTCCAGGAATCCTCCAAATATCCCTTGTATAAGCTCACCTCCACTTGGACACACAATTATGTATACATGTGCACCTGTGTATCCAAATCCACTCATCAGTTTCACACTCTTTAAACTGATTGAACAATTAACACACCAAAAAACAGACAGTGACACAATCCGTTTCCTTTTTATCCAATACTCTTCAATTAAAAACGTGGAATCCTTTTTGTCAAAATTTCTCTCTCACAAAATCTCACATTCAATATTTTTCTATTAATTCCAGGAATTAAAAACACGAAACTAATCCACGTCTCAATCAAATTTTTTGTATTTCCGCCCAACTCCCTCCTTCTCCTCCTTGGAATGACGTACACTGAAGGAGAAAAAAAATATTTTGAATATTTCCCTTCCCCACACACTCTCTCTCCACTGTGAACACACACACTCTCCTCTTAGGTTGGCGAAGTGTCACACACTCCCTGCGTGTGTGTGTGTTGTTGTGGGGACTGTAATTTTTCTTTATTTTCCTTATTTTTCCCTTATGAATCCTCCTGGATTTTCTCTTCTTGTTGGTCGTTCCAACTCCTGTCGCCTGTCGTTGTCGTCGTCGTCGACTTTGAAATCATCCACAGACTTTTTTTTATTTCTCCTCTTCTTTTCCTCTCTCTTCTTGTATATATGTATGTGTATATATGTGTTGGGTATGTATGCGTTGTAGTAGAAAGGGCCGTGGAAGAGAACAACGAGAGAGAGAGTGAGAGAGGCACACACAAAACACCACCGTCGAAATACTATGAAGAGAGAGAGAGAGGGAGAGAGAGAACGACTCTCAGTTTACATTAGCAACTTTCAACTGCTGATGGTTTGGTTGAGGGGGAAGAGAGTGGAGCAACTTGCCTACGATGCCACTTCCACTCCTTGACTCGTTTTTCTCCAGTTCCAGCAGCACAGCAGAGAAGCAACGGGGACTACAATGGGAGTATCTGGAATCTAGATTCTTGTTGTACATACTCCTCTCCTCGTACACACACACACACGCCCTATAATCCCAGTCAGTATCATGAGAGTAGAGATATAGTCTCTGCCATATGGTCATATTTATTTATATGTGTACAACAGCACAGCCTATATTGCATGTGTAGCAAGACTACACACACAACCCAACATTTTACACTATAGCGCAGCTCTCTTCCTTCTCTCTCTGTCTGTGAAGTCCTTTTTTCCTTGTATTCCCTCGCTCACTCACTTCCCCGTGCCTTCCTCTCTCCAACTCTCGTACAAAAGGCAGGAGGAAAACCCCAGCTCAAAACGGTGGCAAATGGAAAAGCAGAGTGTGTGTGTGAAGGAAGAAGCTAGGCTTCTTCGACTACAGTCCTACATACGTACATCTATTATAGAAAGAGAGTGGTGTGTGTGTGTGTATGTCTCAACCTTTTGTACAGAGAGGAGAGTATAGTCAATTCCAGTGAGTCTCTAACTCACCAGCAGAAACTCCAATTCCAATTTCTAGCTCCAGCTCACACTCTCTCTCTCCCTCCCTCATATACACACTCTCTCTCACTTTCTCTCTGTGTGTGCTTCTCCTGCTTCTTGGACTACCGTATTTACGCCTGTTGAACCGTCGTCCCTGGATTTTTTAATAGAAATTTTGATTGAGAATCCAACTTTCTCTTTACTACATGGGATTGAGGGGAAATGGAATAAAATTTGGATTAAAATATTTAACTGGAGAAAGCAGAAAGGGAGAAAGGAGTTAGGCAGAATCAAAACGGTAGTCTATACTTTCTTCCATACATAGTTCCGAACACACACACACACAGCCAAGTCAAGCCCCATCAAGGCTACGATCCCTCCCTATTTTCCCTTCAGTATTGCATCATGAAGGAGGAGGGAGGACGATGAAGGAGAAAAACAGGGCTATAGTAGAACTTAGTACAACTCTTATAAGGAAAACAGAGAGAGAGACTGTAATGCAGCCTGGGCTCTGTAACCAGGGACGAAAGGAGAAAGGAGGAGAAAGAGCGCGGAGTAAGAAAAAGTCTTTCTATTTACACTGCAACGTCTCCACATGTACTTATATGAATACTTTCTTTCTCCATATCCATCTATGCGCTATTGCTTAGGGATCCTAGTGGGCTAAGCTAAGGTTTAATATATGAACACTTTTTTTTCCTCTCCTTCTTTCACTGTACTTTTCTCTTACATCACATTAGAGGCAACCCGCACATTACATATCCAAAGCCTCTACAATTTTTTCCTCTCTCTCTCTCTCCTTTCTCTGTTCCCATGACTCTCTGGCTCAGACTCAAACAACGACTCTGTACTTTTTGTTCTCTGTACTCTACTGTCTGTATTTAGACATAGGTCTGGCCTAGCCTATTCTCTCTCACTCTCTCTCCACCAGTACTGCCATTAGCGTGTGTGTAGTACATAAAATGTGCAAATATCAGGTGTGTTTCCTATTTCATTTAAAAGATCCAGGGAGTCCCCTCACCCCCTCATCCACTATTTCCCCCTCCATACCCCACATTTTCTTTATCTCAAGATTACCACACACACACACTCACTCTACTACTCTACTATCCCTTGTTTTATAGACGAACGAACGGTTGGGACTCTACGGGAGTGGAATCTTGGTTTCTGGGCCATGGAGTACAATGTATGTTCATGTCATGTCTCTCACTGAGAGAGAAAGTGTGTGTACAGTTACTGCCACAACAGAAGCAGAGGCTATTGTGTAGGTATGTATGGGAGGATAAGATTGATGAAGAGAAAGGGAAAAAAACAGGATGAGATGGTTGATGTCCAATGTCCATAAAAATAGGGGAAAGAGAGAGAAAGTATTGAGTGAAGGGGGCGGGGGAGGATGGGATGAGATGGGTGGAAGACGAGTGGCCATAAATCTACCATGTAGTATCATGAAGAGTAAGGAGAACGAAGAAAGGAGATAGGGAATACAAGAGGGAGAAAGTACAGAGGAGAGAGAGAAAGTATGTGGTGTGTGTGAGGGCACCAAGGGGCCATTTCTATCGTAAGTAGCCTGTAAGCGAAGGATTTAATTCTATAAAAGTGAACGGTGCACTCCCATTGTACACATTCTTGAAGAGAAAAAAAAAGAAAGCGAGAGAGAAAGGAGGGATGATGGGGTAATGTAATGTATGGAGAGCCTTGTTTCCCAAATTTCTTTTTTTATATTCCCTCCCTCCTATAAAATGTAAAGAAAGACGATGAGACGAGACGATGGGGAGGGAGAGGAGCAGAAGAAGAATTCCCTCTGCACATTTTTTATAAAGTCAAAACTCCCAAGTGATTGTTGCTTCTCCTCCTTGTTCATCAGGGACAGTGAAAGCAATGGCACAAGTACAAGCTGGACTTTCACATTAGGTCTCTCTCTCTCTCTCTCTCTTTCGAAACACACACTCAAGTAAATGTAGATGTAGGCCGGAAATGGACAGGATTGCATCGCAATTTGATGGGCTGTTTGATACCCCAATTTGCACCACTCAACATTCTTCCACTGCTACTTTCCCTCCTTGAAAAAAAGTGAAAGTACATAACCGCTTTCCCTCCCCATTCATTTATAATGTAAAGTTAAAAAAAGAAAATCCCGCACGCCCTTTCTATATCTCAATTTTTATTTTTTGGGTCAAAAGTCATATTGACATTTTCTGTGTGTGTGTCCAAAGATATGACAAGCCATCCTATATTACATGTTCATTTCAATATAGATATGAGGAGGAGGACTTTTTTCATATAATTAAAAAAGTTGTGCGTACGAGCCGAAGGATTGCCTCAGGTTCATTACAATGCAGGAGAAAGGAAGGAGGCGAAAGTAGAAGCAATGATCCGGTGCCGATGGAGAGAGAAAACTCTATCCTTTAATTATAGGTGAGACGAAGGGAAAGGAAGGAGGTTCAACCTGCAACCCAAGTTTAACTCACTATAAATTTCTCTTCTACCTACCTACCTACCTACTTACTTATATGGACGTACATATAGATGAGAGAGAAAGGGTGAGCGGATCTAACACTGCATCGTTTACATTTTTATAGAGTACCAAAGAGACTCCTTTTTTTCCTCCTCCTCCCCCTCCTCCTCCTCCTCCTGTCTTCTTTTGGTGAGCTCTGCGTGTTCCACTATCATCATCATCACATTCAACATCGGCATCGTATCGCATGGCTTGCCCTGGCATCAGGGAAAGCAGACCCCCCTTTAAAAAGTATCACCATTTTTTTGTCCATATGCTACCTTCCTGACTTTCTCTCTCTCTCTCTTCCCTCTCGCCTATCTCTGATCTGCTTTCCTGTGTCTCTCTCTCTTTCTGTGACATCGACATGCCTCTCATTTTTTTCCCTCTCTCTCTCTCTCTCTGTCTTTGTCCTTCTTATGCCAAGGCTAGGCCTTGCGATCCGAAACATGACATGGGAGAAAGGCGGAAACGGAAGCCCAAAATTTTTATGCAAGGCAGTGCAGAGACAGTGTGTCAGGAGAAAGCATGTTTCATCCACACACACACACAGCACGAAGAAATGGGGTTATATGTGGGCCATATATTTTTCATATGTCATCAAGAGGATCGAGGAACCATCATGTAATAGAGAGAGAGAGAGAAACGAGGAGTACACATTTTTTACCTTCCCTTTCCCCTCCACCCTATTGCATTGAATTCCATGACACACACACACATAGCAGGGGGAGAGAAGGAGAGATCCACAATTTTTTCAGCTATCCCATCCTAGTACACAATTTTTGGCCTGTCTTGCCCATGGGTTTTGATATGGATTTTGGATGAGAGAGAAAGTGTGTGTGCGGAGCGTAGCCCACCATTTGTTTGCAAAAAGTTAGGAGAGAGAGTTGCTCTCGACTCTACATTCATGTAGAGTCGACACCACCTTCCCCACCACTACCACCACTACCACCATGAAGAGAGAGGGAGAAAGTAGGGAAAGCGAACGAGAAGAACTGGGAGTTTTGGCGGAGAGCAATGGCGTGTACGGAGAAAGTGTGTAGGGAAAAAGGGAAGACGCGTGGCTCCGCGCAGTCGATCGATATGGCCACGTCCTTCCCTCAAAAACTTTTCCCCTTGCACAGTAGGGCAAGAGTGGAGACAATAACAATACCTATAATTATTATACACAGTCTGGGTGTAATGTATAAGACTCTCTCTCTCTCTCCATCCAGTCACACACTCTCTTTCAGCACAAATAGTAGTGCTATGAGGTCACACACATTGACACTGACATTATAAATACAGAGGAAAGAGAGAGTGTGAAAGAGAGTGGATTTGGAAGGGTAGGGAAGGGAAGGGAAAGGGAGGGGGGTACTGATACAATTATTCTGATCATGTTTATAGTGCCATAATATCAACTCAACTGCCTTTCATCTCTATTTCTTTTTTTCCCTTCCCTTCTCCTCTCCTTTCTCCACTTTCTCCTGTCTGTATCTCCGTCTACGCTTTTCACGTTGTGTGTGTAATGGAGACGGAAGGTAGGAGGACATAAAATGAAATGAAAGTAATAACAATTGCACCGCTTATAAGGATGAATAACATGAAGAAGAGACAGAGTAGAAGACTATGACACGACTCGACTACTAAATGCAAATTGTACGGTTCTCTTCGAGAGAGAGAGAGAGAGGGAAAAAAAATCCTCTAGGGTACAAACAAAAAATTTCAAAATTTAACATTGCCAAATTTTCGGATTCTCTCGAATTGGCATGCTAAAATTTATATGAAATGAAAAAGGATTCCGAGAAAGGTTAGTCCTTTACAGTACATCCCGTTCTTCTCATAAACAGTGGAAGAGAGGGAAGAGGGAGGGAGGGAAAAAAGGAGGGTGAGTGGGTGGAATTGCATGACATGTTTCTACAACATACAACATTATGTACGCAAAAGCAAGTACACAGTGAAAGCACACACACACATACATACACACACACCAGTCAGCCAGCCTTGGAGTTCTTGGAACTGGAGAGAGGAGAAAAGTGGAGAAAGCGTGGAGAGAGAGAGAAAACCAGGGGAATGGAGAAAGACTGTAGGGAAGCGTTTTGAGCAACATGTTTATCCGTATATAATCAAAGTCAATTATTCACGCAAGCTTTACCACTCTAACTATCTATTTATGTAAAAAAATTCTTCCTCCACCCGACATTTCTCTCTCATTCTTTTCCACTTGACTCTCTACTCCACATCCACATCCATGCGTGTGTGTGTATGGAGGGATGGAGAGTTATATTTGTAAGTACATTAGCGTCCTACGAGACACAGAAGGAGAGAGAGAGAGGGGGGAGAATGGAGTCGAGCAGATGCAATATAAATGAGAATTAAGTGGCCAGAGACAGAAATGGAGGAGGAGAATGGAATCACCTGCTACTCACAAAATGTCTTGCAACTTCACACACACACACACTACATGAGTATGGATTATAGGTTGTATGTTTGTAATAATAGGAGAATTTTCCAAATATTTGCAATTATTCCCTTCAACAGACTTCCATTTCTCTCTCTCTATCTCTCTCTCTTCGTGTGTGTGTATGTCTATCTAATTACACTTTATAAGCTTCCCTGATAAAAGGAGAACGACTCATTCCCTGGTTTGATGGCCATGGTACAATAGTAATACTTGTGTGTGTCTATTGCTGACTGGCAGACTTCTCTCTCTCCAACAAAAGCAAAAGTATAGTAGTAGTAGTACTGATGGGAGAGATACATACAAAGAGACACACACACACACACACATGAGGGGAGGATTAAAGGGAATGAGGAATAGAATTAGTGAGGCGAAATTGAAATTGAAGATAACATAGGAATTCCATTATATACATTATTTTGTACAGTGACAGGGTATGGAAGGTGTTTCATATAATATACACCACGAGAGAGAGAGAGAGTGAGTGTGTGTGTGAATCATTCGTAATTATTTAGTAAAGTTATGCCAGTCCCAGACTCTCAATTTTGTTCCCTCAGTATATTAAATATAATAAAAGGCGGAGGGGGAAAATGTCTCAATTATTACAAGAGAGAAAGAGAGAGAGGAATTTCATGACGTTTGTGTACAGTACACACACACACACAACTACGATATTAGTGCACAAAATATTATATTATTAGTCCTCTTCCACTAACCCACTTTTTTGTCCTCCTCCTCTCTCTCTCTCTCACACACTGCAATGTGCAATGTACAGGGAAGTTATCCATGGATTAGTAGGATATTTTCGAGGAGGAAAGTTTGTCATTTAAAATGACAAAATGGGAAAATCCTCGACCGACCAAAAGTTCTATTTACAGTTTTAAATACTTGTGTTCTCTGTAGACTGTAGAGCAGAGAGGAGGAGAGGAGATAATTACATGAATTAAACAATGAGCTTTGGAATTAGTCTTCATCTTTTTTGTACAAAGCCAAATTTTAGTGATCGTCGTACTCGTACGTGTATGCGTTTCGTGTGTATGTGTGTGTGTGTAATTCCCCATGTGTTTCTCTACAGGTACACCGAACTTGTATGTAGTACGTAGACAGACGAACGCAGTTATGTACACTTATTATATTGACCACATTATAAGGGTTACATTATATTATACGTAGGAAATAAATGTGGTTTTGGAGTGTGTGTTTGTGTGGTGGTCGCGTCCTCTTCCACTCTCCCTTCCCTTCCCCCAAAATTTATATAGGTTCTAGGTTCTAATAAATTGGTGAATCCAGAGTTCAGCCTCAAGAAGAAAACTGAGGACGATATGCTATGCCCTCATACAGGGAATAAAGAGAATGTACTACACACACACACAGAGGATGTATGTGTGTGTGTGAGTTTTCCCTAGATCCAATATTTACAACAAAAACACACAGTCAAACTCATCCAGCCATGCTCAGAATTCAACATTTGCCAGTTGCCAGACTTGTGTGTGCCTGTGCCAGTGTGTGTGTGCTCCACAACGCTTCAGACAAATTCAAACTCTGTTTGCTAAACTTTATACATGCATATATCACATCATCAAAACTGTAATATGTATAGCTAGAGAGAGAGAGAGAGGAAGAGAGAGAAGAGGAGGAAACCTACGCACAGCATTGTGCACTTGTTGTTTGTACTTGCTGACGTGTTAGAATATCTCTTGTATATTTTATTATCTACACTTTCTGCTTTTCATGCTAATTTCTCCATTGTTTCCCATCTCCCAGTCCTCCTTCCCTCCTATCATACACACACAACACACAACCCTCGCAAAACCAAGATATGCACCATTGTGTGTGTGTGTGTTTGTGTTGTTAAAAAACTTGTGAGAGAGATACGCGCCCGGGTTTTATGTTTTGACAGTTTTGAATTTGACTAGAGTTGGCATTTTCATTAATTTTTTCTCTTCCCTCCTCCAAAATTTCCTCACAAAATTAATTCTTCTTCCTCCTCCTCCTCCTCCTCTGCCCTTCATCAAAGTAAATATAAAGAAACTAAAAGTAAATGGGAGTTTGAAGATTAGTTTCGCACATTGTCTTTTATCAACAGTTGTTCTCGTGCTCGTGTTCGTGTGTGTGTGTGGAGGGTGGGTAGGTAATTAGCCTCTGTCGCCGTCGTCTTACTGTGGCCTTGACCATGGTTTAAGTGGGATGGAAAGGACGGTGAATTTAATTCCATTGTCAACCCTTAGTGTGTGTGTGTGTGTGAGTGGTCCGATTGCACCCTAGACACAAACAGAGACGGAGAAAGTAAACTGTAAAGGATGGGGAAAGGAAAAGATCATGGCTTTTTACCATTGATCATTCTCTCATCCATGATTTTCCCTTTGACTTCCCACTGAGCTTTTGTCTCAACAGGAGCCATTTAAACAGAAATTATTTATTTATCCCACACTCCACATCCTCCATATGTACTCACTGTGTGTGTGTGTACGTATGGAGGGAACGTAGGGACGTATGTGACGTGTTGAGGGTGTGTGAGGAGGAAGGAAAAGAGGCGTTTTCTATGCCCCATTAAAATTAATCCTCAATTCAATTGACTCCCTGTCAAGGCCTGGGAGGGTAAGTGAGGAAAGGGAGGAGATTTTCATACTTATTTAGTTGCCACGCTTTTAATTATTAGATTGACTTTGCAGGATCAATTAAACGTGTACAAATTCCCTCCCAAAATACCATACTTTTTGTGTTTTCAGTGTCATTTAATCTGCACACAAACACACAATGAGATCATTACCCGTATAACGTCCACATAGCACACACACACTTTCTCTCTCTTTCACTCTCTCTCTCTCTCATGGATGTACGACTTAAATGGTGCAGTCCAATGCATTGTGTGTGGTGTGGTGTATGCAGTGCGGCTTTAATACTCAATTTTCTTGTGTGTGTGTGTGTGTTTGTACGAATTTCCTCACAAAGTAAACTAATAATACCAAGGCTAATTTTTTACGGGTTTACACACACACGAACACGGAAAGAGAAAGGGGAGAGAGAAAGCAGAGAGTCAAATCGGGTAGAGAGCAAAGCAGGGGGTACAACATAACAAGAGCGTAGTTTAGCCTTCAAGTTTTGGATTTCGTGTTTAGTGAAAGAGAGAGAGACAGAAAGAGAAAGAGAGATGGAGAAAAAGAGATGAAATGTGGAACTTTACCTTTTATTTGGAAAATAGACGAGAGAGAGAGAGAGAGAAAAGAGACGAGGAAGGAAATGAAAATTGGAACAAAGTATTTGGATTATAAGGGAAGCAAGGGCATTACACTTTCTCTTCTAATATGGACAAAGGGGCGTTTTGCTCTGTGTTTTCCGAAAATCCTCTTTTATACTCCCCGACTTTCTCCCTCTTTCTCTCATCCTCAAATTGTACCTGTTTAGTTTATTACATATATTGAAAAGCACACACGTCCCATCCCATACTGTATCGTTTGTGTGTGTGTAAAGTCTGCACTCTGTATGTAATGTGGGTTAATGCAAATAAAGTGAACGTTTTCAACCAATCTGGCAAGACAAGTAGGGATAGGGTAAAGGTAAAGGTAATCCTACCAACAACAACGGAGAAGTTGAAAAGGTTCTCCTCCTCCTCCTTCTTCTTCTTCCCTTGGAAATTTCAAATGAAGGACGAGAAATGGAGTTCCAATTTCCGATCCAAGTTAAACGAATTACGGCGAAACTTTGACTGATCAATGGATATTGTCTTTCAATTTTTTTTTCTATAATAGAAAGGAAATTTACATTCATCCCCTTCAGAAAATATTGACTAAAATTCACAATGAAATCCCCTCCACACACACACACACACGTTACACAAGGGAGGAAGGGGACAAAACACTTGGGGATGATCAAGTTTGACGGTACCCTCAGGACAGACAGGATCATAAAAGGGGAGTATGATTTACAGAGTCCTACAGATATTATGCTCCCAGAAATGGTCCATGGCCACATGGAGTGTGTGGGTGGACTGTGTGTGTGTGTGTGTGTTGTTAGTGTTGTCTCTCATTCTTCCCTTCATCCAACATTCAACATGACTTTGTTGTACGAGTACACAACTATCTGAACTGTAGGTGTAGACTTTGTGAGGGGGACACAGGTGGAGAGGAGAAAGCGAAAAGAGAAAGTCCTTCAGATAACTAGTCAGTCGAACGATGGATGAGATGACTAATGAGTGGGTATTAAAGTGGGTTAGATGATAAGTGTGTGTGCTCGCTGTCTCTCTATCAAGATGAGACAAATACTCATTTTATTGACACCATTTGTTTTTCAAGTTGCCAAGAGAGAAAGAGAGGAGAAAGCCAGAGGGGAAATACCCTGAGAGTACAATACAAAGGGAGAGAAAGAGAGAGAGAGAGGCCATGTATACGCATGAATTTGAACAACAAAATATCCTTTCCAAGTGGAGAAGAATGGACCTGGCCATGGACCGAGGAGTCGGAGTCTGAAGTGACGTGAGTGGATAGGGAGTGCGAATATTTGCAAAATACCTCCTGTTCAGAATACACCACTTGTACACGGATAGCGTAGAGCGTGTGCTGAAGAAAGAAGAGAAAAGCTCTCTCTGGAGGAATTGCGAATGCGTGGATTTTTTTAGATTCATCAAATTGCCAACTTTGGTCACTGAATGGACGAACTGAGTTGAGTTGCCGAGTTTTTTTTTGTATAACCTCCTCCCCCTCCTCCTCTTCTTCATCTCTTTCGTCTCCTTTATACTTTTAAAGTGGAAAAGTTGTGCTCATAACTTTGAGAATGGGGAATAGGGATGTGGATGTATGTAAGACCAAGTATTTTACTTTTACTTTTTCATGAAGAATTTCCTCCACCTCCACCTTTCTCTTGATTCCTCTTTCATCCAGCCATGTAAAGGAAGGATGAAGAAATTTCGCCATCATAATATTTTAGTTTTCATCTCCTCCTCCCTTGGATGCGGATGCAGACCGGAGAGGAATGGATTATCTGAATTTCGTTCAAGCGAGCGTTCAACAGTGTACATCTGTACAAAAATAACAAACATCCTTCCCTAGAAAGAAAGAAAGAGAGAGAGAGTAAACAAATTGATTGAACATGTATTTTTTTGAATGGTCCACTCTCATGTAATTTTTACAACTTTTGGAAAATTAAAAGAGACAGACGGAACAAGGGACCGGAACAAGGGAACAAATATCCTCGATCGTACTAGACAAACTCAAAGTCTGGTAGTCAATGCAATGTTGAGAGGTCATGTGCAGTAATTGGAAAAACGTGTTTGTGTGTGCGTGGAACATGGAAAATCTGGAATTGACAGTGAGTCCGTAAAAAGATGATTGATGGTAGTCAATAAATGGTTGGAGAATAAATTATTGACAAAATTATTATTTGCATAACAAATATTTTATGTGAAGGCAACCCCAAGAGTTTCCTAAACTTTCTCTCTGTCTCTCCCTTTCTTTCTTTCTCCTACATACAAGGTTTACAAAACCTTTGTAACTTTCCTTTATTTCTTTATGTGTTTGTCTGTCTATGGTATCCAAATATTTGAACAACAAAGGAAAAAGTAAATGTGTATATTGTAATCAATCAACACTCTACAGATACGATACGTCTAGGCCAATGAAATAGTCCTACGATTTATAAAACTGATTTTTATGGGACAATATAATTAATAACAATTTCCTTTGTGTATCCCAATCATTTCAACACTATTTTTTTTCTGAAGGTTATAACTTATAAGGAATTACTTTGTATTCAGTAAATTATGTCTAAATTTTCAGATTACTGTGAGGCAGATATTTTTGTCTGAAATTGAGATTAGTTGAGAGACAGTGAGGAGACTTGAGAGAGTCTGGTGATGGACAAGACGGAAAGGAATAGAAGAAACGTGACTTGAGACATTTTCATGGGAAATCATATTGTTGGGACAAGTAGAAAACTTTGTTGTTTACTCTGAAGCTTTTTCCTTAAGCTTCATCCCATTAAAAAAGAAGGGGAGGGTGACGCGACCCAACTTTAGAGAGAAACTGAAATGAAATTTGTAAGCAAGGGAAAGTTACAAAAATTATGCAATGAACCACTACTACTTCTACCGTTCTACCAAGTTTTTTTTCAAAGATGATATTATTCAAAAGGTAGTTCTACATGGGACGATGTAACATGTTTGTATAAATAATCCTACATTATCCATAAAAGCTGAATTCATCCATACAAAAAAAAACTTTAGGTAAATATCGGACAAAAAATGTGAACGAATAAAAAATAACAGAGGGTAGAATTATAGTACCATAAGCATGAAAATCCTTTCCTGTTGAGATATTCCTAAAAAAACTACTTTTGACATTTCATTGTAATTGTTTAAACTTATGATAAACAGTACTTGTTCAAATTCAACCCAAATTTGGGATGGCAATCCATTGTCAATTTCTTGAAAAAAACAACAACTGTTAATAACAACTGGTCAGTACAGTTTGGAGAACAGGTAACAAACACCTGCGGTCAGTGTCAACCTGGGATTGTAAATGAGAAACATCATTAGAAAGTTACATTATGCTCTCGATGCCTCAATGTAAAAGAATGTTATTAGAATTTTCTTTTACCCTAAAAATTTGGCTACCCATGGAACATTGTTGTTGTCAATATTATCCTCAACTGGTATTTCTGACAAGTTGTAGTCTTTCTGTAGAGCCTTCCAAGTTACTTCTTTACTGTAAGAAAATGACAAAAAATAATTATACTAATTGTATGCAGTAAATCACATACATTTCTGTAATTCCCCCAATCAACTGAATACTTACTTGCGGTGTGCACTGCATGCAATACAAGCCAAGTTCCGTTCCTTGTCGTACTTAATCTCACAGTCTCCATACTTACTCGCCACCTTTTGAATCTATGAACATTCAAAAAAGGAAGACCTTTGTTTTGTACATACTGATGAAGATGCTATTCATTAAATTATGACTATTCCAAATAAAACTAACTGCTTTCAAATCTATTTGATTTGATGTCTTTGAGGTTGGCTGAATCAAAATCCAATTAGGCCGATGACTAGGCAAGTCTTTCCCAGCAACATTCTGCACGAATACAAAATGTAAAAATTATGCAAATTCAATTACTTATCAACAACAAATTCAGTATTTTACTAAAACATTCTTTGTACTAAACTTACCATACTTGGGACCCGAGCTCGACCAATGTTCACAAAATTTTCCCATGGAGTAAACCGTTGCAGAATGTCATCAAATATGAGACCTTGAGGAAGGTTGTTGTGTCTGTGTAAATTTTGGAGTTTTAAACCCGTTTAATATACTAAATTAAGAAGCTGAAAATGTAATTACAACAAATGTGAAGAAAATTCTACACACTTATTTATAACAATAACAAATAATCGACATAAACTCGTTTAAAATATTTTATTTTAATTACGACAACTCATTCTGCCAAACAATGTACGCCAGTTGTGTAAAAACAGCTCCAGTGACACATGCATCAAAACCAGCTTCGTGAACAGGAGTATCGGGAACTTCTTCCAAATCTTCTTCCTTTCCTTTATCCAAGGCTAAACATAAATGATTATTTTGAAAATTAAGATCTAATACAAGTTCCAGGACTCATTAAAAGAATTGAAATTGTTTAATACCATCAGCGTAAGATCGAGAATGTGGACCAAGAATAATGACTGGGCGTCTGACTCCTGGTGGGTTGGAAGTATTTTTGTACAGAGTACAAAGCTGTCATAGAAAAAACAACTGCTTAGTTTTTTCCATAAAAGTAATGAGAAAAAATGACATTTTACAAAAAGGCAGATGGTTTCACAATATCATCGAAAATGATTTCATACCGTAGTGTTGCACAAATATGACTGATCCGCTTTAGGAACTAAAAAGTCAAAAATTCAAGTACACTGATTTAATTTCTGTAACTAATCAACATTATTATTTTTAAAAACCTTACATAATTTGCCCAGTGTCTTCTTAATTTCATAAGCCAAGGTCTTAGTATCGTAAATATGAGGGAAGCGCTGATGAAGCTCCTTTTTGAACTCTTCATACTCGGATGGTAAATCATTACAAAACTGATGATACATGAGAGTAAGGTCTATGTACATGTTGTGACCAACAATGGGAACCTTGAACTTTGACAATGCTGCTGTTACTCTCGAAAACCCACGGTACTTTGTAATAATACTTTCAATCTCTTCATCAGACGTTGGTACTTCCAAAGTCGTAATTGGTGTGGGACCCTGAAATCATTTTGTAAAAAAAGAAATTATAATCACTTTCTTGACTGTTGGTGCCGTTAATAAGAATAATTTTGTACCAACTTACAGAGTAACCTTCAGGCACTTCACAATTAGGAGGTGTAACTGTACCAGATCTCTTCTGCAGTAAGTACTCTCGAAGTTCGGTGACTTGTCTATCATTCAAGAATGGAATGCCCTGTTCAATGCACTGGATATTGACAAATAAAAGGAAAATGAGAAAGACTTGTTCCTAAATATCGTAAAAACTTTGGTAAAATAGTATACTTACCCGTTTAAAATCAAAATTGTGTTGTCTGAGGAATAGAATACTTGAGGTCTCCCAGAGAAAAGTGTCAAAGAATGCGTACTCACCAACATGTGGCGGAAAAAGGTAGAAATTATAGCATTCAGTTCGGTAAGAGTTGGATTTGTCATCTTTACTAATCAAAGCGATCCCAAACTAGTAAACAAAATGTCATCAACATAATCAAAACTTTACTCTTGTATTCATGCAACAATAAATAAATACTATGTAAATAACTCACTTGACAAATAATGTACCGAGAGCCAGCTTTTGCTTTCTCGTACCTGTCGTATGCACTGTCAAACATGCTGAAATCCAATTGAACATAAACAATTATACTGTTTTAAGTTAGAGATTCCTGTAATTCTTCAAAAAAAATAAGTTTTGTTACCTTTTCGGATGACCTTGTGGTGTTGGACCAAGACCCGAGTACTCAGCATCAATGGCAACAAAAGTGGCGTCCCTCAATTGTTCCAAGAATCTGGGCAACACTTCTTCAAAATTTGTTGCGTCCACATTCATCTTGTCTAATGTTTAATTTACTAACCAACTTTGTGCATTACTGAACTTACTAACTTGTGTAGAATCTCCAATTAAATTTAACAACTCTGTTAAATTTTTTTCTCAGTTCAAATCCAAAAGCCGCCATACCATCGAGAAAGTGAAAAAAGTCGTAATGCATTACTGCCAATGAGAATTTTCACTGGATAATTATTCAGTGATCAAAGTGAGACAAAAATTAAATGGTGCTTTCTTTATTTATAAAATTACTCCGTTTAAGTAACAAGGTCTGTATACAATTCACATAACTGAATAAATAATTACAGAATAAGTTCAGCAGTAATATCTTGAGTTAGGGTCAGGCTCATTGTTCAAGGACACAACATCATAGTCAATGACGTCAAGTGTTTTTTGAAATATAGTAGGCAGTAATATATTCCTGTAGAATGTACCATTTCACAAATTATTTATAGGATTTTCACAAAAATAGTTGCATATTTTTTATCAAAATTTTTATAATGTCATTGACACTTACTTCAGAATGACTGAAAGACGACTCTGAAATGGTATGTACAAAGATGTTTCGTGTCTTCTCATCCCTACACAAATGACAAGTCAAATTAGTTGAGTACGCACCTTTGCAGTGAATACTATTTTAACCATTTTAACCTACCGTGAATAATTCTCTCAGCGACTTTTTCTGGTTCCAGTTTTGGCATCAGGAAGGGATACCTTTTTATCAGCAAAAATGGCAAGTAAATTCTCAGAATAAAGTCCATACAACAATAAAAAAAAAGATTAGATAGAGAGCCTTACTTTGACTTTAGAGAAATTGGTTCCAAGTGTGTGGCAGGATACACTGTAGTAAAATGAATATTGGCTTGACACGAAAGAACATCTTGTTTGACACTCTCGATACACCCCTGTACACCATGCATAGCTGTTGCGTATATAGAAGCTTTTTTGCTTTGAACAAGTCCAAAAATGGAACAATTGGTGACGATATGACCCTTATTCTTTTTGATCATTGAAGGTATAAATTCTTTGAGGGTCCAAATGTGTGATTTTAAATTGACAGCAAGCATCCTTTCAATTTGTTCTGAACTTTGTTTCCACAGGGGTGTTGTTTCACCACCAACTCCTGCATTATTAATCAGTATCGTCACATCCCCCACATCCTTTTTAATCTGCAACAATAATAAACACATTATATCGAATCATCAGATCATCGCTATATTTATATAGAGTGCTTTGTATTTTACTTTATCCGCTGCAGCTTTAACTTGGTCACTGTCTGAGACATCGAGGCTGGAAAAAAAGACAACAATTTATTCACTGAGAAAATACACTACATGTAATAAAGGGAAAAGAGAGGCTAATGACCTCACCGATAACTGGCAACTTTTTTGACACCGAGAGATCGAAGTTCCTCCACCAGTGAACTATTATGATCAACATCCCAACATATTATTGTGCAACATTTTTCCATCTTTCCTAAATTCATTAAAATATTAAATTCAAATTCAAACCAATAATAATGAGAAAACATTTTTTAAAAAGATGTTGGAACTAACCTAGACGTAAACAAATTTGTCGACCAATTTCCCCAGACGCCCCTGTGACCTGTAAATAAAACAAGTATTTTATGAGAGGTGTTCACTAAAAGCACTGGAAAAAAGATATTAATAGCTATAAAAATAAAACGTGTTGCACTTACTAGTATGATTTCCTCCTTTAAAGATTTCCATTTAAATGGATTGATTGATTGAACTGCTGCAGAAGGATAGGCAAATATAATTGAGTACAAAGTTAAAAAAATACAGTCAAGCACAAAACGAATGTACATTCGAATACAGTCCACACTGTTGGTCATGCTCTGGTACAGCTGAATCTTTTGATTCCACATGTCTTCTTCTTTTGTATGATTGACGAGAGGGTAGGTTTGATGAACTTTCAGAAAAATTTGACTTCACTTCATCACTCACACCTCTCAATCTCAAACTTTAATGTCAGTCATCTCAACACACACTCTGTTCTGTATGGTAAATTCCTGCATAACTTAATTATTGTTCATTTTTTACTACGACCTCCGTACTCTAGAAGTAAAAAATTATTGTAATATATTATTCTTGTCTAAAAATATACGAAAAAGTAGCGGTCGTGGAAATATTCTTTTCCAATTCCTTGCACTAGTGTAAGTAAACTATCAACACTTGTGTGCAAAAACACCAGAACAGCGTTGGGCTTCCCCCGAAGGTCAACGGGTTTTTTTTGCGGTGTTTCTTGTGTCGCTGCAGGGTATTCAATGAAGCCTATCTTATACAACTTTCTGTGAAAATTATACATGCATTTACGACTCTACTTATTGATTATCATAGCAAGATCAAAAAAATGTGAGACATCACACCACTTGTTTTAACTTTTATATCCCTGTATCCTCATACATTTTATTATACGTATAAAATTCAACTTTTAATATCCCATACATTTTATAGTTCTTCTTTCACAATTCATTAGCTTTATTTTCCGCAGTTCATGTCAAAAAATCATCAAAAAATATAAGTCATAAAATGCATATATATTATTATATGAGAATTTCGTTTTGAAAATCATTCGAGCATGTGTGAACATTCTTAAAAACGTACAGTCGACACAAACAAACAAACATTAAATATTCTCAATGTCTCTCAACTACATGCTACATGTAAGTGGAGGTATAGTAGTCAAAACAATAGAAAATGAAGAAAATAATAATAATAAACTTTAGTAACCATTGAATGAGGTACAAAAAAACTTTCTCAAATTCTGCTCTGTCTCGCTCCTGCATGATCCTGTTCAAGGTGTTTTTTCAATTGGCTTCTATTTTGAAAATACGTCTCACAATATTCACATATTATTCTTTTCTCGTGGGTTAAGGAATGACCAGTGAGTTCCGTTTCTGTTAGGAAGTTTGCCTCGCACCCGTTCTCCATGCAATGGAATAATAATGATGATCCATCCTCTTTGAAATGCGTAGAACCCACATGATTCTAGTCAAGTGAAAAAATGTAATGCAATTATTAGTATGCAAGATTTGTACAGGGAATTGTTTTAAGAATTTAATTAGATATTATCAATTACCTTTAGTTCGTCCCGTTTGGGAAAGCGTTCACCACAATTTTCGCAACCAAAATCAATTGGTTTGCCATGAACTTGTAGAAAATGATCTTCTAGGGCATGGGGTTTCTTAAAACTCTTCTGACACTTGGGACACTGGAATCCATGAAATTTGGTTCGATGTTGAACCATGAGTTGTGGGGTCGGAAATGGTAGCTTACAAACTGTGAGAAAATCAATCATCAATTATTAAGTGTTTATTATATCAGAGTTGTCACTACTCTCATAATATAATTTGTCCGAGTCACTCACCAACACAATGAGCAGGATGTTGTAGATTATGTATTCTATGCCAATGACATTTAATATGACGCATGTCATCGAAGGTAGCAGAACAAATATGACAACTATAGTTTCCAGGTTTATCTTGACCTTTCTTCAAGAAATTCAGTTCTTCAACTTTTGTCATTGGTTTAGTCTTTTTCTCCTCTTCTTTGACTACTCTTCGCTCAGGTGGGGTATGTAAAAGTTGCTGAGAGATGGGTGAGGTGGTATCCACTGTAAGAAATAAAAAAAATTATGAAGTCAGTTAGTGGTTAGTCAGAATTATCGTGAATAAATAAAATTTACATGTGGTTACTTACTTAGAAATCCAGAATGTTTTTGTTTCTTAATAGGTGGTTCAGCCACTTCACTGGAATCCTAATAAGAAAAAGCATCTTACATAAGTAATTATACTTTTGAACAGTAAATTATTGCTCATTATGTGACAATTAGTTTAACTTACAGCAGAGCTTGAAGGTACGACAGGACAGAGTTTGTTGAAATAATTTACAAGTTCCCATTGGAGTTGTGAACTCTCTGATCTATCCGAAAACCCAATACCGACAAGTTCAGAAGAATCTGTAACAATAACACTCATTGTTAGAATCCATTCTTCTGATTTGCCAATTATTAACAATGTGTATCAAAATATTTACAAACAATACTATACAATGTAGTACATACCTTGATCTGGTTTTGATATCTTCATGACATAATAACGACTCGAGTCAACCACACTCTGGAGTTCACTGCATCCCGGAAATTGAGTAACGACAGTCTGACCATACAATTGACCAGATAATTCACCTTCACTCTCTTCCAAGTTTAAAATGCATTTGCCCTCGCCAGAGACTAACAAAATAATCTGTCCCCACCACATCGGTTCGCTTAAATTCCAGTCAGTAGCTCTATATCACAAAATTTAAAGGAAACAAATATTAATTAATATTACAATCATAACTTGAGCTATGCAATTGATTGTACAACTTTTAAATTTTACTTACTTGAACGCAAACGAATTCAACTTGTCCTCTGGGATGCTGTACACAAAAACATCCTTTCTCCATAATTCTGTCAGCGGAGGAGATTCATCTTTAATATCAACATCAGACTTGAAGCTAGTGTCGTCCCCATTGGGAGTTTCTCTTTGACTTTCCATTTCCACGGAATCATTATTTTCTACCACACTTTCTTCACTGGTTGTCATCTCTTCGTTTTCGTCAATCGTTTCAACTTTTTCTTCTTCTTCCCCAATCTCTTCTTCACCTGCTTCTTCAACTTCTTCTTCTGACCCCTCTTCCGTAGTTACTTGATCTTCAAATGTTCGTTGAACTGACTCGAAATCATTGTCAATTTCTTCCTCTTGACCTTCAGATGTTGGTTGAACTGACTCGAAATCATTGTCTATTTCTTCCGCTTGACCTTCAGATGTCGGTTGAACTGACTCGAAATCATTGTCGTTGTCAACAATTTCTTCCTCTTGTTCTTCGGCTACTTCCTCGTGTTCTTCAATTTGTGAGACGTCTTCCGTGTCATCCATTGCAATTTTTAAACCTGTAATCAGAGTCAAAATAGATACCAAAATATTCTACACAAAAATAACGAAATGACAATTTAAAAAGCCAAACTTACCCTAAAGAAACAGGTCAATCCGAAAAAAAATTCTGCCAACAATCCCGCCGAAATGTTTCAAATTCCGGAAGTAGCGTTTTGTTTAGCCCAGATGGTAGACGCGTTAAGTTTTGTGAGAAAATAGTTCGAAAAAAAAAATTCTACGACACTTTGTGCTTTTAATCATCCTCAATTGTTAAGTTGATAGTGTTGGATTTATGGAGTTAATCTTATAGTACGGGTTTTTGTTGATTTTTTAAACAAGGTAATTTGTTCCACAAACAATAATTGAAATATTTTCCGCACAGTAATTGTGAAAATACAGCAATCGTAAAATTGACTTTATTTTGGATTTTATTTTGAGAGAGAGAACTGTTTGTGATAATCATTTGTGTGTTCAACTATAGTTAATTTATAGGTGACAACATGACCCAACTAACACAAGACGAGATCGTCAACACGACCAAGAGTGTGATTTCGGGCTTGGAGTCCTTAAAGGTCAAAAACAAAAAAATTTAAATTCTGGTTACTATTTACTGTCATTTACATCGACAGTCTGTTCCAAGAGTGAGATCACTCAAGAAATTGTTATTTATTTGTTCCCTTATAGATTGAACATCATGCTGGACTACAGTCAGTTGAGAGTAGTTTGAAATCTGCTCGAGCAGCTTCTCAGGACCCTGCCTTTGAAACAAAGGCACTAATCGAGACGGAAAAGTCTGAGATTCTTCACAAGTCTCTGGACATGATCGATATTGGTATTGAAGAGGCCAAGGTAAAATTACATTTTAGTCCTTAATCTTCTGTCATTTGTGTCCCCAATAAGACTAGTATGATATGCAATATGAGTAATCATTTCATTATTCTAGGTAATGGTTGCATTCGCTACACATATGCAAATTACGGAAGCCGAAAAGCAAAAACTTCGGACCCAAGTGAAAAGGTCAGTGGGTTTATCTCCTTTGTCTCTTACTTATTTGGTTCACAGCCTTGGTTTGATCTAATATTTTTTTTAAAGGTTGTGTCAAGAAAATGCATGGCTCCGTGATGAATTAGCTACAACTCAGCAAAGACTTCAAGCTTCCGAACAACTCGTTGCCCAACTTGAAGAGGAGAAGAAACAATTAGAATTTTTCAACTCGATAAAAAAATATGATCAAGAATCACAAGTAAGTACTTAATTATGCAAATGAAAAGAAAATTGATTTTTACATTGTTGAGCATTGTAAGTAGTACAATGATATGCATGAAAAAAAACAATAGGGTTTTATATTTAACCTTGTATTATTATTATTATTATTGTCGTTCAGATTTATTAGTGTACTATACATGATTGCATTGTCGTGAACCTTCACTGTTTATTATTGTGTGCAGTATTTGTTTTGGTCTTGAATGATGTTGACACTTTCGTCGTCTGTTTTCCTTTTCCTTTTAGAATAATGAAGATGGTAGTATGGACACTTCATCAAGATCAGAAAACAAGACCGAGTCTGATCCTGTGATGGATTTATTTCCTGATGACGACAATGAGGAAAGAGGTTAGTTGTCAAAATATTTTTATAGTAGCATAATATCCCCCTTTTCATACCCAAGTTATATTGTTCTGTGGAGTAAACACAAAATATTAAAACAAAATGTCAGCATAAGTAGTAATACATTTATGATAAGCGATGGAGATAAATCAGTAGGTAGTGAGATGATCTGTTATTGAACAGTTGGTTCAAATGACGTTTTACTTTGTGCTATCATTTTAATTACGTCAAGTTCCAAACTAAATATTTGTTTTATGTGATATGAGATAAAACCAAGTAATGAAAGAAATACAGGTACATGGTAGTATTAAAGAAGAGTATTTGACTTACTCTGTTTATGTTTAGAATTTTGTCATTACAAAATGTTGCAATTTGATTTTGAATATATATAAGTGAGACTAGTGAGTTGAAACTATTTTAAATTGTTGATTTTCTTTTTTAGAGGCGTGTATGTAAAAGAATCAATAGCTACAGTGCGATAGAGTTAGTCATGGGTTGTTAATTACATCATGTCCTGCATAAGTCAAGATGTGTGTGTGTGTGTGACGGCAGAATCTCATTAACAAAATGCGTATTTTCTACTCATCTTGGATCTTTGACGGTAGGGAAATGTATGTACTTCGTCAGTGGAAGGGAGTTTATTCATGTAGAACTAAAAGAAAAGGAACTCTAGTCTAAGAAGGTTTCGAGAATTCCTTTCGTGTTCTTATCCATGCCTCGTTGAATTCGTAAAAGGGAGAGGAGGAGTGTGATGATGAAAACAGATTACTATTATTATTACAATGAGGATGAGGTGCAATTTTGTTAAGACATTATTAACTTTTGTCATTTCATCCTTGTACACACGCGTACGTAATTATATTTGAATGTCTTTAATTTTCCTGTCTTTTATTCTCTCTCTCTTAAGTTTGAACTTTAAAGTTAAACCCCACTACCAGTATTTCATGAAGTAAACAACTAAAGTAAAATCATTTGCGATTTATTTACAGCGATGTCCCCTACTCCACCAAGTCAATTTGTTCAACAAGCCAGTGCGGGTTATGAAATTCCAGCAAGACTAAGGACTCTCCATAATCTTGTCATTCAGTATGCCTCGCAAGGTCGGTATGAAGTCGCTGTTCCTCTGTGTAAACAAGCCCTAGAGGATTTAGAAAGGACATCCGGTAGAGATCATCCGGACGTTGCCACTATGCTCAATATACTTGCACTTGTTTATAGGTTTGTTTAACACTTTGAATCACGTAGGTAGTAGATTATACCTACGATAGTAGATACCTACAGTACATAGATTACCACCTACCCACCTACCTTCTCCCACTACCCTAATCATTAATCAATCGTCCTCATTTGGTCATACATATTATATGTCCTCTATGTACACACCCACAGCCACGTTTGTGATCAATGAGTAATTTGATAATAATTTAATACACAGGGATCAGAATAAATATAAGGAAGCTGCGAAACTGCTAAACGATGCATTGGCAATTCGTGAAAAAACTTTAGGTGAAAATCATCCAGCGGTAAGTTGAACATGTACCTATGCTAAAACTTATTTTTCCTTGATAGGGATGAACAAACTTCTCTCTATCCAGACTCTACTACTACTACATTATTCATCATTTAATTTCGTACCTTGTTTAATAAAACTTACAATGTTACGATCACAGGTAGCGGCGACATTAAACAACTTAGCTGTTTTATATGGGAAGAGGGGCAAGTATAAAGACGCAGAGCCCTTGTGCAAGCGTGGTAAGGAACAATATTTGACTGTTTTTGCAAAACTATTATTATGAAAACGAAAACAAAACTTAAATATTGATGTCAAAAACTCAAATATGAAATAACTCAAGTCTAAGCAAAAATGTCCAGATGCTGATAAATATTCATTATAGTTTAATTGTATAATTTTTTTCTTTGTGTACAAACCAGCTCTGGAGATACGTGAAAAAGTATTGGGGAAAGATCATCCCGATGTAGCAAAGCAATTAAACAATCTGGCGTTGTTATGTCAAAATCAGGTAAAAAATACCTCTCAAAAAACCGTAGCAAAAAATTGTGCTTCATATATTTTCATCATAATTCATGAGACAACTCAGGAGTTCATAATACATATAATAGTACTGTAATCACGAAAATAAATCTTATTACATTACAAAATCTTGCATTTCCTCGTGACCCAGGAGGAATTCAGTCAAATTCACAATAGCCGAATGAGGGAGAGTATAGTTACTCCTTTCAATTTGTTCGATAGCTTGGTTTTTTTTCTCTCACGCTGTACACAGACTGTACACTCCTTCTCCCCCGTATTTCCTAACGACTTAAACGTGTTTCCTATCTTTTTTCTCTCGTGTATTCTCCAAAGTAGAATTTACAATCATTCCTTGCACCTAGAGTTTCAAGTGCGTAATGGTGTCGACTCTCCCCCGAGAGATTGAGACATGTCGTAAGACTTGGGTAAATGTTGAAATGCTTCTGTTGGAAATGTATACACACGAAAGAAGAAAGTAGACCAATACAAGATCTATAAAATTGTGTACAATTGAATGGAAAACATTTCATTCCCTAGGATCTCTCTAAAAATATATACAAGTATGTAAGTAGTGTACCGGTTTTTATGTGTTGATTCAATGGATTGGTTTTCCAATTCTTGTATTTACGACACCAAGGTGTTGTATACTAGGTAGTAGAGAAAAAAACAGTTTTATAGCATACTGTACACTTTGTATTTTGTGCACATGCTTCCAGATCCAGAGTATAAATTTTATGGAGAAATTGCTGTTGTATTCCATATGTATGTACTATGTACTTTACTGTACCATTTCATTTTTTATCTTTTTTCTTCCTCTCCAACAGGGTAAATATGAAGAAGTTGAAAGATATTACAGACGAGCCTTAGAGATCTATGAATCGAAATTAGGTGAGAATTTTATATCATATGAATATATTTGACAAAGGCTCATGAATTTTTGTATTCATGAGTGTGGTTTTTTTACTACTGTGCCCGGTACGTTGCACCGGTATGTAAGTAGGTTTTGATATTTAGATTATGATTATGGTATATCAATCTAATTTATTAGGACCTGACGACCCGAATGTGGCAAAAACGAAAAACAACTTGGCCTCATGTTACCTTAAGCAAGGGAAGTATAAGGAAGCGGAAATTTTATATAAACAAGTCCTAACAAGAGCACATGAACGAGAATATGGAGCTATTGATGGTAAGGGTAGTAGTACTCAGCGAGTACCTATTATTTATACTAGATTGTTTATATTTGGTGCAATTTGGAATGAGTACATGACATTACGTTGGTTTTTTTTCATTAATTTTATTTTAATTCCACAGGGGATAATAAACCTATTTGGCAAGTGGCGGAGGAGCGGGAGGAGAATAAACTTAAGGTATGAGTACAATTATATGAAAATATGTATACCGGTATTACTTTGAGACTCAACGTTGAGTTTTATCATCTTAAAAATTTCCTTTCATATCGATTGTAGGATCCTCCTGGAGGCGACATTGTTGGAGGATGGCACAAAACAGCCAAAGTTGATAGTCCAACAGTTACCACTACGTTAAAGGTAAGCTTTTGTTTCATAATATGGTAAACATGTATATTTTTTACATATGGTTGAATGTTGAGTATTTAATATTGTCTTGTGAATGAAACTAATTTCCAATTTGTTTTTCTTGAATTTCAGAATTTAGGATTTTTATATCGTCGACAAGGAAAATATGAAGCTGCAGAAACGGTTGAAGAATGTGCATTGCGCTCAAGAAAAGAGGTAATTTATATGTTTTTTTTACATATTAGGATAAAAACGTAAGAAATTTTTAATGAAAATTGAACTCGTTCGAATGCGAAGGTTAGATTTTATGCATTTTTATTGTCAATTTGTGTTTTAACAGGCGCTGGATGTTATAAAGCAAGCAAAAATGGCCCAAATACTGGGGCAGGTAACTGAAAATGTTTAAATCTGATAAAAAAATATATCTATTTCCTTGTTTAGGTCAACATAATTGTAATTTTTGTTGTGAAAACGTTTTCAGAGTCCAGAGACAACCAACCTTGGTATGTTAACACCACAAGAAAAGAGAAGGTCTTTACCGGTAATGTTGCACAGATTTCCTTTCTTTCTTTGCATTTTAAAAAGTTAAAAAGATATAAATTTTGTAATGCTAGATTATATTTTGTTGTCAATTATCATGTAGAAATTGATGCAGGATACATTTTAAATTGTTTTTGGTAATTCGTATACTAAACATGATTTTGTTTGACCATAGCCGTCTCAAACTTCACGCGACAGGAGTAGAAGAGGATCTCGAGAGTCCCTTGACTCTGTCCAATACGATGCTACAGATGAGGTCAATAATAATTTTACATTAATTCTTTAGCGGAATGCAATATATCGCCCGTCTGTATTTATGATTCGCTAAATCAGTAAATATATAACTGTAGTTGTTCGTACCTGTTTGTCCAGTCGATACAAAAAATTTTTTGTCTGTCTGTCTCTGTCTTTATCAGTACTTTGAATACTATATTAGGTTAAGACCTTCTTCCATACATTCACATAAACATAAAAATTTATCATTGGATATTATTGTCCCACATTTTTCTTGTCTTTCTTGGAGAAAATTTATTTTAGAGGAAGGATATTACTCTGTTACTTTTAGTTTTCAAATTCTCTGCTTTTGCTTCTCAGGCACCATAAATACAATGTAAAAAAGCACTTGGATATCAAAAATGTGCAAACACTTTTAAAAAGAATCATTTTCCCCAGACCGATTTTCATTTAAAATTTTATTTTGTACAAACTTGTTAATTTATTTGTTTTAATTCTTTGACTTATTATTTATGGTTTTTTTGCAAATTTATATTCGTTTCTTCAGTTTTGCCTACCATTTGCTTTCTTCTTGTGTTTTTATTGACTTTTGACTCGACTCTGATTTCAATATCGTAGAAATCTGACTTTTTTTATTCTTTACTCTGGAATTGTACATTATTCAAGAGAAAACTTCATTCGTCATTATTTTACTGTACCCTATTTCAATTCCAAAACTGCTTTATTTATACTGCTCGTCGTCATCCGTCTCGTTTTATACATTACATAATGTATTTTTTACAGTTCTCACATTATTGTGTGTGAGAGTCCAAACTCTTCTTGTATTGACTTTTTTTGTTTTCAAAAATTTGATCTACAAAGTTGCAATTGCATTCATTGTCAATTTTACGAGGAAGAAACCAGACTTGCTAACGGTTTCCTCATTATTGAAATTTAAGCCGGGTCAAGAGTACACAATTGTAGGGAGGTCCCTTGGCATTAAACTAATAATTTTTTAGCGAATTCTCCGTTTTCCAAAGTCAAGTGGTTCTATTATTATTTAATTAGAACCCATTGCATAGACAATGAATTAGCTAGTACAAAACTATAAAGTAGGATATTTATAGGGAAGCGACAGGGATTAGGGAGACATTTTTTCGCATTTGATTGGCGTTACTAAATAACTAAAAAAATGATATAGAAAATGTGTTATGATGATTATGAATCGTCCGGGCATTTTTTGATGATGTGCTATATATTGGATTGTAGTCCGGAGCGTCATTAGGGCTTGCACAGAAAGGTGGAGACGGGTACAATGTGTTACAGAGAACCACAGCTGACGTTGGTACAGCAGAACAGCGTGCAACTGGCCTCAAAAACAAACTCTTTCATGCTCTTGGTCTTGGGCAGTCATGATTTCTAGTTTATATGATGATGATATTTTAACCGTTTTATTTCCTTCCGTGTTTTTTTGTTTCTTCTCCTATTACGCAAAACGTCAGACTACTCATCGGTTATAAATTATTATACCTAAGTATAATATCTGAAAGTTTATTATTTATAAATATGTGAAGTGAATAGTTATTAATACGCAGAGATACCAATGTATTATGAATTAATGACAATATTGTAAAAATCTAAGAAAAAATATTGCTATTTATATGCATACAATGAGTTCATTCATAAAATCGAATGTATTTTCATTTAAGAGTTAATCAAATGCATTGTTGTACAAGTATGCTCTTTTATTGGGTTTTTTTAAAAGTGATAAGGAAAATAATTTTATCATTGTACCGCAATGATTTTACCAATTGTTTTATTTTCAAATAGAAGTTTATGTGCAGAGTTAGGGAAAGTATTTTCACTATTATGTATTCGTATTGCAATGATTGCCTTTATTATTATTAAATAGGTAGTTTGTATTTTTATGTGTGTGTGAACTTGTTATTACAATTATTTTTTGTTAAACTTTCATTATGAATCCCACTTTACTGCACTATTTTGAATAAGAATGAATTTACTATGATTATAATTTGTGAGATATAGACAGACATGTTGTAGTATTTTGTATGATTGTTTGACTGAAATTCGTAGATACTGTGTTTGCATGATTGATTATATCCCGAAGAACAAAATGATACAAGACAGACAATATACAATGCAGACATGATTTGGAAGCAATAATTACTACATAGTCTGTATGGTTGGTTCTGTGGTTGTTTTTATTTATATCACACGCACATGCTGGTGATTTAACTACATTAAATATAATTTTACGTGATACGCAAGAAGTAGGGAGTAAGCAATTAGTAAATGCGAAAAAAACATTTTTCTATATTTGTTGGGTGAATAGGGGTATACTATATAAGGAAACAGACTTCATAATATTATATAAAAATGATTCGAATGAGTCCTGACTATATATTTATGCACTATATAGTTTTACTATTTTAGAGTGGGTTGTTTGAGTCGACAAGTCCTGCAGGCTGCAGGGATGACCTGTTTAATTAGTGTAAACATTGTGGAGGCTTTAATGTCAAGCTAATTTATTATGGTTTGGACAGTTGGATTAGAGAACAGTCCTATGCTTTCTATTTAGAGGTATGTAATGCTGTGTTTTGTGGTGGTGTACAGCGTACACACACTATAGAGTTTGAATTCCAAAGATTATGAAAGATTTACCTTTTCACGAAATATTTGACTACACAGTTTGTAGTGGTACGTTAAAGAGGATTGATGGTCATTTCAAAAAATCTAAAATAATGTTTACGTACTTGAACGCAGTAGGTGGTGTTATGAAAGAAAGAATGTGAAGAATCAGTTTTTGTCGCTTCCAGTTCCACACTGTGACCTTACTTAGTATGAGATTTTACTGCTAGGAATTAGGAGGATTTGAATATCTAGTGTAACAGTAGTAGTGTTCATTGGATTTGGATATTTCAGGGAAGTAAAAATAAGACTTGTTGATGAGGGATTCCTCCTCCGGAGGAGGAGATCAATGTAACGGAATTAATAACGCTTGGCTATTAAAGGAAATTTAAATAGGTATTAGTATTACAATATTGTCGAAAAAGATTAATATACTACTAAATACTATCTGCAAGTGGATTAGGGGAAAATTTGCTTAGAAAATATTGTGCTTTGTGCATTTCCTTATATTGAAATTAAATTGCCTTCGTATCAATGTAGTAATAGTACTCACGTGTTAGTTTGAGGTTCATCTGTGAACATTGTCTAATTCAAGTACACAAAGTTTAGGTAATTTTTGATGAAGATGTTTTCTAAAGTTAACTTTTTGTAAGCGATGTATCACCCAATATGCCTTGAAAAACTCGTTCAATATTCGATACGCTAATGCCTCACAATATTATACAATGTATATTTACCTACAATACTTATATTTGCAAACTCGAAAGCGCTTAACTTCCGCAATTATACAATAATACTACAATTCCTACAATACAATATTAATGCTACAGATTTTTAGATCTGATTTGGTTTTGCTACTGCTGAAAATACATGTGGTACATGTGATGGATTAAAATCTTCTACATAAAGGTTAGGGCCTTAGGGGATATACTAAAAAGAGGAGAGAATTATTTAATTTTGGAAATTGTGCTTAAAAGGTGGGATGAGGACTCAGTGATAGTTTTGGTAAAAGTACATTCATAAATATGATGATGAAAGCTTCCATTTCTATAAATACATACCTATATATTAAAAAGTTTATTGAAAATGCTACAACAGTGTACATACACTCAGAAGGTGGAAACAAGAGCCGTGGTTTTCTAGTGATTAGGCTTAGGAAACCTCATGAACTAAGTTTATTTCTGAAGCTTTTGGTATACTAGACATGAGTAGAATAGGAAAAAGGCTTTTGAAACGCGATATCACATGTAATATTATAATTTGAGCCATATTTGCTTAAACCTTTGCAAGGTGCTGTTGCACTAATTGACAATTTCCTCCTTCTCTTTTTTATTGGAAAAAATCCGCTTTTAAATCCATTTTCTGTGTAAGTAGAACATAGGCATAAATTCAGCTGAAAAATGAGTAAACGTGTAGGCATATTAAGGGGACAGCCATAGTACTGGTACTGAATGGGTCCTCCTCTTCCTTACTAAAAGAACCTACTTCTAGATACAAAATGTTAACTTGCAGTTAAAGCAGAGAATATTTAACAATATGTGGCTGAAAATACATTTTTAATACGATGACTATATAAATAATAAAATAATATTTTGAGTGAAAAATACTTTACAAATACATATCTATTTACATCGTCATAATGATATATATATTTATTGTCGCACTGATTCTTGTAATGCAATACCAATACCAACCAATAGTAGTAAGGATTTAAGTACTGATAATACAAAAATTAATATATCATTTACAATATTTGTACGTCAACGTACACATACAACAAGATTTCGTTTTAATTCAATTATACATTTTACTGATGATGATGATACTTCAATCAAGTAATAGCTGTGTAAGGTCTTCATTGAATGAGGTTTGGGGTTGAGAGAAGGATAGATTCTTTTGAAACATATTAATTGCCCACACGCATAAGCTGTGTGTCTGTTTGATTACCACCAAAACCACAGTAGTAGAAATTAGTAGTAGGTATAATAATTGAGATCTCATTAACAGAATACGAGAATATGGTGACGAGAGTTTGGGGGGATTTCTATTCCTTTTCCTTCCCTCATTCCTCAATCAATGAGGGTCTCTAATGTTACATGTCATATGAATGAACATATGACATATTTATTGTTATGATATCTGTTGACAAGTTCTGATATACGTATGCATAATTTTAAGAAATGAAAGAAAAAGTTGAATCAAGTGATGATTGCATGAAAGTTATGAAATAATCATGTGTATTAGAACTAAGACTTTTTTGAGCGAGTTCGTTTTAAAATGAGTGAAAGGATTTACAAGAGAATAATAAATCACACTATCACTTTGTGAAGAAAAAAAATTACGGAAAATTAGAGAGAACCAAGTGTGATGCATTTTTGATCCATTTTGTGTAGTTGTAGAATGGCTACGAATCATAGGCTATGATGAGTATGATGTGTATACTACGTATACCAACGAACGTGAATTTACATCATATGAATGTGTGTGAAAGTGAAAGGAGTAGAGAGGATGATTGTAGTCAAAATTATTTAATTTAGTTCGTATTAGTGATGAACGTGTAGAATTTGGAGACAAGGCCCGGTAGAGTGAAAAGCGAAAGTAGGGAAAGTGAAAGTTATATATTAGCTATTATTGTTGTTGAGCACTTACCACTGCATCTAATTTCTGATTGCATTATGTGTTTCATTTTTCTTTTTTACTATTTTTCAGAATAGACATTTTAACTGTTGACTATTGCTTCTAGAATGTATTGTTGTTATTTCTAAGATGACAACAATTTTTTTAGTGAGATGTGAATGCTTTGCAGCTTCAGTCACTTCCTTTTTTTGTCCGAAAACTGACTCACACACACACAACAGCTCAAAATAATTATTTTATTTTAATGCTTTATGTCGTACCGCATGATTTTGTTTTTAAAAAATTGACACAAAATTTTTAGTATTTTATTTTCCTACAAAGTAAATACAATTACAACTTATTATACTTATCATGAATGCTAGAAATTATGGTGTGTGTAACGAACGTAAAAGTAAATTTATGTTCGTTTGCCCAATTCCTTAAAAAATGATGGAAACAGAATTTAAAAATGAAAATTCTGTCAGTCATAATCAGACTTGACCTGAGCGAGCACTTGGTTTCGTGGTTCTCTGTAATGGGTTGGTTGGTTGGGCATACAATTACCAACTGTACAGATACCGACTCAAATATTTTTATCCCGCTAATCTGCCATTAATACATAATAAAGTTAGAGTTGAGAAAATAAAATACATTTCATTGCACGGCACTAGGTTGCGATTGCAGTTTTTGCAAATAAAAACTAATAAGAATAATGTAATTAATTTTTTCTGTGTCTATGCCTATGAATGCTTCTTTTGTCTTTGTCTATTTGAGTGCGCTATTATACTTCTCTTAAAATGAAACTTGTAATATTATGCTTATTATCTTCAATTACTAACGTAATCAAACTGTGTATTATGAACATGGCAAAAAAACGAGACGTTGGTTGCTTCCTCAATATTATACATATCTCTGCTAACAAGGACTGCTTTCTCCATTGAACTTTCTCCATTGCTTATTTTCTAAAGTGATGAAAATAGAGTGCTGTAGTTTAGAGCAGTCTAACTGATTACTAAATAAAATGCTCGAT
>WJFB01000529.1:0-57443 GCA_009870185.1 Pygmarrhopalites habei
TACGACTTCAAATAAAGTATTCTTTGGGATCACATATTGTACCAGTGGCTAAAAGTGGGATCACCTAATTTTCTTGGGATCACATATTACACCATTGGCTAAAAGCCTGGATCACCGGGAGCACATACTACAGTTGTACCGAAAAATGATTCTCCTGAGGATTGAAGTGACAAAATATTGTCTTCATCTTTCCAGGGGATTACAGAGTTTGAGAACAAATTTTTTCATTTGGTTGCTAAAAGCTTTTTAGCCAAAGGAGAAAAATAATAATTTTTGGAGGACTTGTAAATCCATTATGAGTTGTGACTAAGGGTTGTGTGTGTATGAGTTGGTGAGGGGTTTTGAAAAAAAGCAGGGATGTGGATGTGAGGACACGGGTGGGTTTAGAAAATAACAACTGCCTTGTTTCTTTCACCTAATGCAGGAAGGGGGGAAGAGGAGAGGGGGAAGAAAAACCTAAAATATTGCCACCGCACCTATCTATCGTGTTCAACACGAAAAAGACTGTCTACTTGGGCTCTCCATCCACGTACACATGTTTCGTGTTGTTGGTTGTGTGTGTGATGTAGGGCTAAATTGCCATGCCATGAAACGAGCGAAGCGAAGTATAATAACTGTTGATTTGGTTTGGGGCTGGAGAGGAGAGAGAGAGAGAGAAGAGGAGCAAAAATTTTCAGATGGCTTCATTTCACTTGATAGACCTTCCCATTCCATTATGCTTGTACGAGTTAGCGCCGTGTTGAACATTATTTTCCTCCATTATACGACTTCTTGTAAGAATGAACAACAACAATGCCCCTCTCTTCACTTCTTGTATGAATAACATGTTCACTCTTAAGGGCTATGAAAAGAGGAGGAAGAGGAGGAGGGAGAAGGGAACTTCTTCGAGGCACATCTTCTTTCTCTTCTTCTTCCCTTTTACAGAGAGCCGCTCTCAAGAGTCTCAATGATATTCACATGGGAGCCGAAAATGTCAGCAGGGGGTCCTCTCTCTCTACGTCTCCCCCGTCCCTTCGTTGGAGGTGTTTGCCCCTTAGCACTCAAATTAATACACTTTATATAAATATATACATAACACTTGTCTCTTCACCATCATCCCATTGTGTGCATTATCCAACGGATAAGTACATACATAGACACACAATTTGTGTGTCATTTCGTCCGTATGAACACTCTGGTTTGATTAAGATGTGTCAAATGTGTGCAATTATACAATACCTTGGACAAGTCATATAAATTTTGTATACCTGTAGATTTGTAGAACTGTAGAATGGACAACATAGTAAAAGTTACGTCTTCTTCCCTCTGTCAAGAAGGCCCTGTAATAGTAATAAAATAGATGATCTTCCTTTTGTACAACTCCAGCTTCTTTTCATTCCCCCCTGACTTGACTCGGGCTAATGGCTGGCCAACCAACATTTTCCCAGGCTATTCTCATCCACGGAGAAGTATAAGAAGAAGAACACACAATAGAAGAATCATTTGGTGGTTGATAGACATATTTGAATTTACATACCTATGTATTGTACATGTGGAAGAGGAACTCTAATCAAATAAGATAACCCGTGAAGGGATGGCCATAATAATTGATTTTACAGAATCATTCTTCTCCCGTCGTCTCATCTCCATTCATTTATTACAAGCGGAGGGGGATGAAGAGGAGAACAAGTCGACGGACTAAATTGAACGGATCAAAACAATTTTGTGCTGTCATTTCTTTTAATAACCTCCCAAATCGATTGTATACATTTATTCTTATTTATTGATCCCCGTCCACAACATTCATTTCTCACAATACATCTTTTTCATTCCCCCCTTCTTTTCTTTCCTTGCCACTCTCAACCATGCCACAATCTATAATATTTTCTATCCCTCTTTCTTTACATCCTAGAGAAAGCAGATCAACATTTTAATGAATGCATTTTTAACAATTCTATTTTAGGGGTACAAGTGGTTTTTACATTTTTTAAAAATTGTGAGAATATTCAAAAATTTGTGTTGCTATTGTATTCACCATGAAGAGCAACTCGTGTTTTCTAATCCATTTTTTCAAATGTGGGTCAGGAGTAGCATATGCTATTCCAAGAATACGATTAACCATAAGCCACTCCGGTATGCTGTACACTTTTACCTATATATAGCGATAGTGTATATTACATATCCAAGGGATTTTGGAGGAGGCGAAAAAAGGTTTGGAGAGAGAGAGAGATTAAAATATTTTGACCTTGTCGACAGGCAGTCTACATAGACTGCTTGTTAATTAATCAGGGTTTGGAGTTTGGGCGATACAGGACCAACTTAGTTTAAGGCTGACCGTTGATGGACTTAAAGTTGACCTCACGTACTTCATTCCAGGCCTACGTGCGGGATTAGTGTGTGTCCAATTGTTGTGTGTGTTTCTGTGACCACCTGAACACTCTCCTCACAAAATTTTACAAATTATTTCTCTAATCTTATCTCAGTAGCAAAAGGACGAGGAGAAAGAGGGTTCCGATCATGCATTTTTTCCTATCTCCATTTCACCTGAACAGAATAGGTAGCTAAACAAAATTCTCAAGTTGAGTCATCCAAAATTTTTGGTGTTAATTATATTATCAAGAGTGAATTAAAGAACAATGGGAATTTAGCATTGGGAGAAAAAAATGATGAGCAAGTGCATAAAGGATGAAAGTGTGGGGAGGAAAGTAACCACAACAGACATTATATTACATTACAAATAAGAATCTGCTGGTGTTTGTCTTTGTTTATCCGGAAGATTAATGTGGACGCTTTGGAGGTTTGAAGGGGAAGGCAGAGCGTTGCAATAATGCATCTGGTTGATCGTGTACCTGTGTGTGTGTGTGTGAGAGAGAGAGAGAGATGCCGGCTGAACGTGATGAGCGGCGTCTCATCCTGGTGTGTGTGTCCATGTGTATGATTACCTCAACTTAATTAAGAATTTGTGTAGATAAAATTCCTGAGCTCATTTCTGTGGTTGTTTTTTTCTTCTCTCTCGTTCTCCCTAACCTGCAATTGTGTGTGTGTGCATTTGCGCTACTGTAATCTGAACAGATTGTCCAGAAAATGTAAATGGGAAAATACGAACAGAATCTGTGTCTCTGTATGTAATGCAGTGCCGTCTACAAAAGTTGGCTGTGAGAGACCTGTCACAAAATTTCATAACAGAAACTGATACAGGGGCAGTCGAGGAGGAGGAAGAGAGGCGGTCAAAACTAAAGCACCTGCAATTCCTCACACCAACACACAGTCGAGGTGCAGACACAAAAGTGAGAGAATGTCCTCATAACATTTTGTAAAGGTGGATTATGGGAGGATACAATAATAATTTGGCATGATACGATTTCCATGAAATATGTGGAGGAACAACAACAAGTAAAGCAGAAGCAAAATAATTGTTTTTTTCCTCTTTCTCTCTCTTATTTTTTTTTTGTAATGACCATAATTTTCTCGTACTTATTAACTTGGCCTTCTTCCCTCCCTCTTCTCCAAACTATTTATTTATTCACCTTCTTTACATGGCTTATTTACTACTTATTTGTATTGAGAGACACCTGTGACTACCTCCAATTGTGTCAGCTTCCGCACCTCTCCTCACACCTTCTAACCTACTGTTCTCTCCTGTGTAAAATTAAGACATTCCACACACACAAAGTTGTCACTGTTTTGAAAGGTGTGAACTTTTTGACAAAATTAAAAACAATTTTTCAAAAATAATACCCGATATTGTAAAAAAGATTGTGAACAAAATGTTCTCTCATACGTTTGTCAAATCGTTTTGTCACTACACAAGCTTTCTCTCAGACATACATAAAACAGAACGTATTTTAACATTGAATTGACCTCTTACAAAGATTTTTGTTTTTCGCCGAAAAAACCAAATCAACACATTTATTTTGAACCTGCTTGTATTGTTGACATACATTTTACTTGGAAATATTTGGAGAAATCGAACTCACAGGAGTGAGAAATGTGGAAAAGGAAATTAATAAAAATATTTAAAAATTTCACAGCTATTGGGACTTGGCCATGAGGTGAAGTGAGGTGAGGTGTGGAAAGACTAAAATAAAAATTGTTCGGCATTACAGTCGGTCAGTCAAATGGAAGTGTTTAGTAATATAAATACATATACATTTATTTATTCGAGGTGAGTTCGTTTTGCGTGTGGTATTTGACTGTGGGCTGGGGTGTGTGTGTATGTGTGTGGGAGCATCCCGAAAGAAAGAAACGATTGAATTTGACTTCTGTATTTTTCTGTATATGTCACTATTATCATGAACGTTAGCACCTACGTGAGAATTGAGAGTCGAGCACGGAGTCACAGAAACTTGTGATTTTCGACTGAAAAAATGACAATAGACTGAGCCATAGCTTTGAGACTCTTTCTGTCCCTATCCTGAAGGAGGTGTGTGTGTGTGTGTGGATTGGACCATATTTGCTCATAGCAGTTTTAAATGCACACAAACACAGGGAATTGAGGAGTAGACAGGAGACTTTTGTGTGGTATTTTTCCCGTCTTTGAGGGCAAAACGACTTATTATTCTTATTACAGTCCCATTGTACTCCTCTCTCTCTCTCTCTCTCTCTCTCTCAGAGATAAATGTGCAGAAACAAGGGAACTGTGTGTATGTACAGAATTCCACTCATCATGTTATTTCAATAGTGACTGTCCTAGCTCTGCCTTGAGTGCCTACAATTTTGGAAGAAGAAGAAGAGCGGGGGATGTGTGAGAAAAATACAAAAAGCCTCAATTGTTCCATTTAATAACAAATACCCATTTTGGTGTAATAAAGAGACCTGAAAGGTGGCTTGCTCTTTTCTCTCAAACAGAAAGAGAAGAGGAGGAGGAAGAAAAAGAAGAGAATGGTGTGATGTACCGACAGTCATCCACCACCAAACACCGCAAGTCATATATAACAAATACCAATAACCATAACTAAAGTCATAGTTCAAAGTAAATAATGCAATTTCTTCCCAGTCCAACCAAAACACAGTGCAGACACAGACACACACATAGACATAGCTCAAAGGGCCAGACTGGCCAATCAACTTTCAAATGAGCAAATACTTGGAAAACTCATATTTTCCAACTCATTTCATTTCTCACCAAAATACAGAATCCCAAGTAATCTATGCACACACCCAAACATGTCAGACAATTCTGTTGGAGTTTACCATCAGAATTTGTCAAGATTATTTAGTAAATTTTGATCTCCCTAATAAATTATTCAAACAGCTCAACTCCTGGGTTACTCACCCTTGAGGACAAAAATACGAATCCCTGACACACGCATCCACACACATGAATGTGAGTACACGAATACCACAATTCCGTTGGTTTTTCCGTCTGCCTGTCAAAGAAACCGTCTAGAGCTGCGCAGTACAAATGTTGAATAATGTACGAAATCATAAGAGGAAGAGAGGAAAATTAAGACAAGTTTATCAATGAGAGTCAAATCAACAATTAAAGCAAACTTGTTGATGTACATTACAACTAAAATGAAAATACACACACCTCCCTTGCTCTTCGCACACACGAAACCATTCAAAGCCTGGAGATGTGTAAGAAGCCGCTTTAAACACCATTTCTAGTTTCTCATTGTTTCTGGCTGATGACCGACCATCATCAAATCATCATTGAGTATAATGTGTACTGCATACCGTGTGGAGAAGAACGTTTAATACTTTTCATTTTGGGTAAATATGAGAAGTCAACAACAACAAAACAGAAGGGAAAAAATTCACTTACAACTCTAACACAACACAGTTTTAAAGACACAAGTTCGAATGTGGTTTTTTCCAGCTGTATCATTACACACACACACAAGGCATACGTTAATACATTTTTCAACTCTCTGTTGCACTCTTCATCTTTTCCCTTCGCAGCTTCAAAATTTGATGCCTGGAGCCCCTCAACAAGACACAGATTCTCTGCCTGTTGCTGGTGTGGTGGCAAAAGAAGTTGGAACAATTACACTTTCGAGGGAAAAAACAGCAAATCAGTCGAGTTTCAAGTGTGGCGGACTGATTTGAAGACATATCGAAGAAACGCCTCACACAACATAGTACACTGTACATATACAGATAGGAATAAATTAGAACCAACAAAATTACAAGGTTCATATCCTGCTCACCTACTCACCATCCCACCGTCTTCTCCCTTTACACACACACACTCCTCCCTTTCTTTACGTAAGACTCCACAACCTTGTGTGTGTGTAAGGATAACTCCAAAATATGTACAGTTCAAGCCAAAAGTCAAACTGGAAAGTAAGAAGCTCTACATTGGGTATGAACAGTCACAAAAGAGAAAGAGAGAGAGAGAAGGAGGAATCCCTGTTTCGTAATGTATAAAACTGTTATAATTTATAGGAGAATATATTTTTTGTGGAACATCCCACATTGCTCTATTATTATTATTAGACAATCCTCTCTCTTCGGCATTTCTTTCAATGTTTCCCAATTTCCCTCGACCTCCAGAACTAACAGTACACACACACACAAACACTCAGTACACAAAGAGTGGTGTACATATAATACAGTAATATAATCGGAGGAAAATTGTAGTGTTAGATGAGAGGTGTAAGTGAAAAGGGAAGGGGGCACCTTTTCTTCTTCACTATCGGCTCTCACTCCATGGTCAATGATGGTGGTCAGGAAAACGGTCTTTAGCTATCATTATCTGAGATCAAGGCGGCCGGTCAGCCTTCTGCATTACGTCTATTAGTCTATATCTTCATTTCACTATACACATTCCTCCTTACTCTCTATCTAGTACACTTTGCTCTCATAATGATCCTCCTCTTTCTCCCTTTCCCTACACTCCGTTTTTTGAGTGTGGAGGGCTCAGATGAGCATTTAAGAACTTGTACACACTGCACCGGCATTTTTTGATGAATTTCAATTATTCCCCTACTCAAAAAAAAGAATTTATTTCAACAAAAAATTACTCTCAACATCCTGGCTAGATATTCTAATGAAGTTATCAATTACCGACCCTTTGAGTACACAAAAAACACACACATACAGACTAGGGTAATCCACCTGTCGTCATTACCAAAATTCATGCTACATTAGTTAAATGTGGAATTTATCTAAGAATTCATTTTTTCAAATTTATGACCAGCTAATTAGACACTCTGCAGAGATTGAGTAATCTGTTGACACTCTGTGTAATATTTTTTAGAAATACAATTAAGAGATCTTAAATTTTGAGTGTGTGTGAATAAAGATGATATTGATTTTTACATAACTGTCTCTCTCTTCCATGAGCCACAAAAGTACAAATTGTGTACGATGGGTATTACATATGTAAGAATCTGCGAGAGAGAGAGAGCCATTATTAGGAGGATTAGGTGATTAGGGAGAATACAAAAAAAATTTAAAAAAGGTAAGCCTGTCGTTGGCTAAATGACAAAAAATGAGGATTTGAAAGCATTCATATTAATTTTATTCATGTGGTGTTGTGTTGTGTTGTGTGTGTGTTGTGTGCGAGATGTAAAGGACACTATTGGAAGGGCACTGGGCTGGGGCTGTGAAAAATCGTGAGGAGAGAACAAGGAGAGAAACGTTGTGAATAAGTTAAATGAAATAATGAAATAGCGGAGGGAGAGAAAGAGAGTGCGAGAGTATGTGTGTGTGGATTGTAAGGACTGTAATTTGTGTAATGTAGCGACGATGAATGTACTCTTGGGCCCTCCTCACAATAGACGACGTATGTGTGTGTGTGTGTGTGTGTGTGGAGGATCCTTTTGGGCAGCTCCGTCTCAGCTTCCAGTGTCGCACACTCCCGAAAGAAATTTGAGACCTGTCAAGGCGACCGCGGGGGGAGCGTTAAAAATAAATAACATATTCCATGTCATCTGGCTAATGAAAGGGAAGAATAAAAACCGAAAGAACGTGCGAACATGGTGACGAATCCAATGAGTCCCTGCCTCACCGTCAACTCTCCTCAATCCAGAACGAATGTAATTGCAGAATGTTTTTTTTCTTCCTCCTCCTCTCTCTCTCTGTCTTCTCTCTTTCTATGCTGTAAAACTGGTCAGCCCAGTCAAAATCATTTGTAGCCACAATCCTCCTCCTTGTGTGTATGTTTGTGTTTAGATCCTGATGCAGCCGAAAGAAGACTTTTTTTTCGTGAAACCATCTGGTCTTCCAGTCTGAGTATTTCTGTGTGTGGATTCTCTGATTCATTTTCCTCCTGGTTGACGCTCGTCCCGTCATCATCTTCCTTACTCTCGTGACGGTCACACGCCTCGACGACCAAACCATAAAATTGCCAACCATTAACCACCACCTCCTCCTACCACACACACACACACACCACATTTTATTACATAAATTACAAGGCAAAAAGCCCCCCTCCGTCCCCCCTCACCTCCCTCTCTATTCTCCGGCCCTGATTAACATATCAGGAAGGATATGTTGATATCATCCTCACACACACACACATGATATCCACAATCACTACCACATCACCACTAATTTGTCATGTTCAACGGACTATTATTACTCATAAACACACACATGTATTGGGCAGTGAACTGCCCTTTCGTAGACCACCAATATTTTGAGCTATGAATTTAATTAACTTTAACCAGTGACTGGGAAGAGTCTGTGAAATATTAAATAGAGCAGTGCCTCCTCCCTATTTTTATTACCACCAAGACTACCGACCATTACACTACTGTGTGCTGAAAATATAATGCGTGTGTGTATAAATTAACATAATTAATTATATTTAGCCAAAATATTATGCTTTCATTTAATGACAAAGTTGTTTCCCTGAAGACAACACATTTACATATTTTACCTGTACCTGAGTACTGTACTACATAGTATTGTACTACTTTCCTGTAGAGTGCGTCATGTGCAAAATCTCATTAAATGAAAAGGATATTAACACAAATCATTGTGTGCAGAGTTTAATGGTGGTGCAATTAAAAAACCTAGTCATATTTATGTTTTCATGTGGTGCATTGTGACGCTGTGCACCTTGGTTTAATAATTACACACTTATCCATTGATCTTTGAGATTCACAATAAAAAAGCGAGTTTGAGTGTGTGTGGTTTATTGTTATTTATTTGAGCTGTACTGCTTGTGTGTGTGTGCTTTTACTTCTATTAGTCTATGAATATTATGATTATGATGTAGACACAAAAGCGCAAAGATGAGTGTATGTGGACTTGGCCTACATAAAGGGTCATCTCATTTTTTCCCATCTCCCTCTACACAAATAGACACACATGGATGATGTATCTGTAAGAATAGCGGCTGTTTTCTCCCTTCCCTTTCATCCTTTTCTTTGCTCTCTCATGATAATTATAGCTAATGTTAATAATGATGCTATTTGCCCAACTTAAGTACTGTCTGTACATTGAAAATTGACTATTTGGTCTCAGCCCCTTCGTTTAATACCGAGTACTTAGCACTTACATTTTCCATTGTATATTGTAACACACACACATCCCACATACACTCTCTCTCTTTTTCTCAACTCAAGAATACTCGTGTTATAATACTCTCTCGCACTTTACATCCCATCCCAAATGAAATTTAGAGTGTCAAGAACAAGACCTGGAAATGTCAAGTGAAGGGACTCCTCATCCTCCTTTCTCACTTCTCCTAAATCCAAAAAATGATGAAGCCCTCGCTCTCCTTTTCCACGGACAAAGTAAAAGTAGAAAAGAAAAAAGTAGCTGTGGTGGTTGGTGGTCTAAAAAATTTTAAAAAATAAAAGGAAGACGTTCCTATCATAATCCGAGACCCGCTAAACGCTCTTTGTTTAGCGGAGCTCGAGTGGAGAAAGACTAAGAAGATTTATGTTTTTTTACATATCACCCACAGAAAATCCCACATTTTTAAAAAATGTTATGTTTACTGGAGGATCTTATGCAAGTCCCACCGCCGTCCACCATACCAGCATTACATCCTCCTTTTTCCATGTCCATTCAATTCTCTTGCGTGTGAGGTCGGACATTCAGTCGACATTCCAATTGCACCAAGACAAGGAGAGTGAATTCAAGAAAAAATTCTCCTGTACCCCCTCTTTACAGTTTTCACACAAAAGAAAAGATGCTGTCCGAGGTGTGCCTCAATGTGTGTGTGTACTTATATAGAGAGAGAGAGAAAAACACCCAACACCCTTTCCTACAAAAATAAGAACAACTATTAATTTATCTAACACCTTTATTTTCTTTTTTCCCTCTCTCTCATTTCCCTCCTCTGCTTCTGTGCTGGTCTCTCTCCTATTATTTTTATTGTTGGTTAAGTCATTCATTGAATTCTTTCGTCTTATATAATTTGACCTGAAGGAGGTGCATGGCCAAGGGGCATCCTTTTTTTCTGTTGTTGTTATGCTCTTGTTTTCCATCTTCTTCTCACAAGAGAAACAAAGAGAGAGAGAGAAGTAGATGGATGGAGGAAGTGACAAGGGAGGTTTGTAGATGATTGTGTTGGGGGTAATGTTGTTCTAATTGTGTTTGCATGTGAAATCCTAATGATTTATTTGACGTGTTTACAATGACATGAACTATATCATCTCCCATTTGCTCCCATTGTGGGGCACTCAAGAGTTGACTTCACTGATCGATACATGGGGATTTGTACTTTCAAGTAGAATAAATAAATATTGTTAATTTATGACTTTGTACATTTTGGAGAGTGGCGTGGCTTTGACAAAATGATTTGAGATCATAAAACACAGGTGGGTATTTAAATCCTGTTCAAGCATGGGTATCCTCGGAATGGATCGGGAAGTTTTAAAAAAAAGAGTTCAATGATGTACGATGTGGCTTTTGTGATGCACTACTAAAAATCTTATGTGTGGGATATGAGAGAAATGATTTTTTTTCCTCTCCAGCCAACACTGAGAAATTTGGGAAAGGGCAGAAGAAGAAAAGTCTCAAATGAAAGTTCTCCCTCTCTCTCTAAAAGAAATACGGAATGACTTTTCTTGGCTTGGGAGAATCCTTTTAATATTCCAGGATGAAAAAGTAGAGTCAGAATAGGATGAACACATAAAATGGACGGCTCTCTCTCTCCCCACAAACACACACATGCTGTACATGTCCGATGAAGAAATGTTTTATTTTTCAAAGATGATGATGAGAAGATGCTAATAGAATGAATGCGTAAAGAAGAAGAAGTTGTCGGAGCCTAATAGATGATGTTAATATGAGTCTCTCAGAGCCCTTCTCTCTCTCTCTCTCTCTTTTCTCTACAGACCACACACAGTCTCTCCCTCTCTCTTTTGCTTTCCTCAGTTGGTTTCCCCTGCACACAGACACACACAGACACAGAAGAAGAATTGGATCTATACCCAGGGGCCTTTTGCACAAGGCAACATTAATAATAACGGTCTTCCCGTGACCCCCCGTCCATATTCCATACTCTCTTATTAATAACTCAATTCAAATGCGCATTACAATCTTGACACACATTAATATCGTCACCTCAACTTGGAAATTTTCCAAATTCAAATCTGTCTCAACACACTTTTTGGACGTCTTTCTCATGGATCTTCCATCCACATTGGATGGGATGGAGTGTGAGTGAGTGTGTGTGTCTCCAGTTCATTTCATAAGGTTTCCTTTTTTTGACGGCCACGCAGGGAATCCTTCATGACTTTTAAAAAATTTTACAAGATTGAATCCAGCCCATGTATGTACGCAGAGTCCAGGGGGAATGAAAGCTGAAACTTTGAAATGTATTTTTGAAAAATTGTCTCAAAATAATGTAAAGTTAGTGTATACATTCAGTCATAATTACGTCTGTAGGAGTGACCCATATTCGACAAAGGAAGAGAGCTCATTTTCACGTGTGGAAAAAAACTTGCGTTTACAGTAAGGAGAAAGCAAAAGATTAGTGAGGAGGAGGAGGACGTGATTTTGAAAGTGTGCCTTGTAAATACAAGATTATTCTGCTTTTTTTGTGTTGAGAATAATACACAAAGATAATTCCTTCGCCGGTATCTCATCGGTCTATTGTACTCACTCCATGTTATGTCTAGTTGTGTCTGTGTCTTTGTGGAAGAAAAACGTGGCAATGAGGTGACACACACAAGAATTCTAGACGGTGATAGTGGATGTGTGTGTGTACAGTACACATTCGAGTTGCACATGTAATACTGTTGTGTGTGTTTGTCTTCCACAGTGCAGCTCCAACTAATTTTTTTAAAAAAATGTACACTCTCATAGGGAAGAATAAGAGTCATGCCGTACACTTTGAATGCATCATTCCAGAGACGTCTAATTTGTGTGTGTGGGTGTGTATGGTGTGTGAGTTATCACCTGGACTCTTTATATTTACATAATATAGATTAGATGAGATGTACATGGAGCTACACAAGTGTATTTGTCAAATAATTCAAAAGACATGAGAAAAGAGTTGAGGAATGGTGTGTGTGTGTGTGGGTAGGGAGAGAGAAAGAAGAAGGGATGGAGAGGAGAGGAGAAAAAAGTTAAGGATTTTTTTAAGAGGAAAAATGTTCATCTGACAATTAGTTTGATGTTCCTTGGACACCGTCCTGGTCTCAAAGTTTAAAATGTTCATTTGAGAGTCATTATCTTTTGTTTGAGCCACTTTAAAAGTGTTTGGTCAGGAAGGATTCACGCGCATTAAATGTACTTCTATTGTTCACGCCAGCAAGCGGTCCCTTTTTTCTTTCTCTCTTCCCCTCTCCTCCTCAAACACACACACATCACTTTGTATTTGGTATTGTAGTAACCAAAGTATAGAACACACATCTCTCTCTCTCTCTTCCTTTACCTATTCTTTCACTCTACCGGCTTTCCATCATTACGCTTGTATTTTGATCTCTCCATTAGTTAGGCTTAAAGAACCACCAACAATCTTAACTATCATTCTCTAAGCTCTTCAACCATCCTCCACACACACACACGTATCCTGCACATTGGCTATCATCTATATTTACTATATATAACCTTCTCCTATAAATATTAGCTTTATCACACACATACACACATTTTACCTGATCCTCTTGTCTCTGTTTTCAATAAAAAAAATCCTTGAAACCCATTCATCTACACACACGAACAAACAATTGGACCAAGTAAATCAAGTTCTTTGTACGTATCAAATTACATGTGGTCGCTAATCTATTATAAATATTGTTGCGCAATGTTTTACAACTTTTTCTATTCACACAGATAATGAGTGAGTGAAGCATAGAAAACGAATATTTCCTACTAGGAGTGATGAAGAACATGAATCAAATTGTGTGTGTGAGAGAGAGGGGAAGAAAAAATGACATTAATTAAATCCTCGCAAAATATTCTATTTGAGAGTAATTAAAAAATCAAATGATTGTTGTTAGTAATTAAACTTTGAGAAGAGGCCAAGTCAATAAAAATATGACGACAGGTTGTAAATTTTACTTGGTGGTGTAAGTTGGTCGGTAATACAACACACACACACATGTGCACACATAAAATGGACAAATTGTTGTTCTGTCATTAATTATTTGTGTGTGTGTGCACGGTTTGTTGAATGAGAGAATGGAAAAGGAGTGCAAGAGGTAGTCCATTAATTAAGTCAATATATTTCATAATTATATGCAAATTACGTCATTCTGATGCGCCTAGCAAAACAAATATGGACTGTACTATGGATTTGAGGAGAGAGTATATTTTCAAACATTTCATGTAGTCTTAAATTTACAAAATTTGCTGCAATGATTTGAGTGAGGGTCCAATCTGTGCAGTTAAATCATGTCCAACATGGCATTGGGAATTAATTTTTAAATAAAAGATTAATTTTGAATTACAGTCAAATGGAGTTTTCATGTTGTACCTCAACCAGGAAGGAAATACCGCAACGTCGATGGTTACGACATGGAATTATTGTAGTGCAGAAAATTTGTATCAAGAAACCTTAATGCTCAAATTGAGCTGCTCAATTAATCTGACACGAATTAGTAGACACGTATTTATGCAAAAGATTAATATGTCCTTCTAAATGTAAATACAGATTTAGGTACCAAAAATAATAAACATAATTTGAGTAGGGCAGTACATTAAGGAAAATCAGGATCATTAACTTTCCACACTAAAAGATTGTCTTTCCTAGGTACACGGAGAGTTTAATGGGTAGGTTAGAGTTTAAGAGGAAAGATTGATGAAGAGATTTGATGACAGATCCATTTATGATGACATCCATCTTCTATTCTCGAACATTGAAAGATCCTTCCTGAGACATGGTCATCATCATCTCACACAACTTACTCTCATCAACAATGATCTACACTGTATAGCCCTAACCTACACACACTCAAATTATACGAGTGGCAATGAAAGAGTGACATTATGTGTGTGTAACATACCTTTCATACTTTCATCCCTTCCAATGACTAATCTCACTTTCTCAGTCTCATCGTCATCGTCAAGCCCTTCCATTCTTACCCCTCCCCCTTTGTCTCACTTCTACATTAAAAGGAAAAATTAGCTGCTATCTGTTTCAAAACACAAATTATTATCATCATATTTTACATATTTTATCCAAAAATTTTCACACACTTTTCATGGAGAAGTTTCTTAAATAATGGTGAAATTTCCTGTTCAATTCAAGATGGTTTAAAGGAAGGGATTTTCACTGGAGGAACAGAATAAATACCAACTGGTCAGCATCTTGAGAGATTCAATGTGAGACTTCTCAACTAAAGAGAGAAATGGTGAAGTACCCACATGATCATATTGAATGTTGTGTGTGTGTGGAGAGAATATTTGTAGACTCTATAACTCGTCAATAATTCTATCACTGAGGATAAATTACGAGATAGGAAATGTAGAAAACGATCAAGTTTGAGAATTTAGCCTCATCCACACACTCACATGTCTCATTTGCTATTCCCCATTCATTATTTAAAATCCATTATTACGAGTTGATGTATGATCGTCCCCTTCACCATATTTAATCAACACACACACTTTACAAATCCATATCCAATCCCAGAGAACATGTTTTAAAACCTAACCATCTAATCAAATTACTCTTTATAATCCTGATTCCCTCCCTCTCTTTCTCATACACACACCTTCCTCCTCTCTGTATTTACTCGTACCATATTCATATGATGGAGAATCCTCCTCCTCTGTGAACGATTTTCCTTCTTATCATTTACAGATTCAACGGTCAGAAAAATTATGACTAACTCAATGTCAGTGGAGGCTGTAGACTCTTCATCCCTAACATACAACCATCATATATTTCACACACACACGCACACACAACCAAAAATCTTGACCTTTTTGAATCCACTCGGATGATGAAGGGAACTTTTGAGAGGAACATGAAACTGGATAAACTAAATAGACTGGACGAATAAGAGTTGCTTCCCAATAAAATATCATTTTCTTGTTGTTATTATTCAGACTGGAGGCACAGGCAATAATGTGCAACGTGGAACATTTGGATTTTTTCATGTTGTCCATCATTCTCGTCCTGGATCTCCAGAGACTCTACAGTTAACAAGAGGTCAGAGAAGGAGTACAAGGGAAAAAACAAAATCTTCTCGGATTTTTGTACTCGTCCATTTAAAAACTGGGTGAACTAGTCGTATAACAATTAAATAACAACAGAGTGAAAGAGAGGGAATCATTTCTTATTATTTGTAATGATGATGAATCAGATCATAAAATCCTGCTCTCTCTTGTAAAAACAATGGATACTGGAGGGTGACCTGTGACCTCACCACAATAAAAATAATGGGGTGCTCTTCCATCTACTAGCTGGATAATCTGAAAACGGATGCGCTGCGATGAACCCACATGACTTATTTATAATAATTTGACTAGTGTAATCACAACAATACTAATTGACCAATGTTAAGAGGGTGAAAAAGTTTATTGCATATTATACCTTCAGACACAACTGTGTATACAGAGCACATAATATATTTTGGATTTCAAGAGGAAGAGAGAGAGAGAGACTAAATCTTAAATTACTGGATGGACACATTATAATGAGTTAATCTTGGCTGGCGCCACTCAAAAAAAGAAAATCCTCATATACATCATGAACCACGTTTTGTACTGTCCAAACTACATTTTCAAGTTGTAAAGTTTGTTGTGTGTGTGTGTGTCTTTTGTGAATGAGAGCTTCTGACTTGTGAACGGAAGATATGTTGAGTGAGAGGGCATCAAAAGGGAGGAAAGGAAAAATATGGTTGCCTATTGTAAAACTAAAGGAAAATTTTTATTTTATTGACAATTTCACACATAGTCCACAAAATATTTTCTCATTCTCTTCCCTCCTCCTTCCCTTCCTCCGTGCCAAAGAAGAAGAAGAGGAGTCATTCGGGAAATGATGTAGACCAAGAGTCATTTTTCTAGCCAGAGAGAGGGAGAGAAAATATTGTAAGCTTTTCTCTCAATGAACCTGTCAATTTTTCCTGAGACCCAGCTAGCGGCTGTACAATAAATAACTTTGTCTACCCCTCCACAATATATTAATAATATTCATGCTCCATTGACAACTTTTAGATTGTCCGTAGAACTCCAAGGGGAAAAAAGTGTAGTCTCAAAAAATTGAAAATACTTTCTACATTGAAATTTCTCCAATTTCCTCAATCCTTCCACAATTAGTCTGGATACAAAGTATACAATGTGTACAGGAATCAAGACAAGGTCGAAACAAAATGAAATCATTGTGAGAGAGAAATCGGAGTGGAAATAATTATTAAGATCACAATTCTTTGTTTGAACTGTAGCAGAGAAAGGCTGAGGATCAGTAAAATAGATCAAGAATGTGTGTGTCTGTGTACATTGGAGAGAGAGAGAGAGAAAGATGGAGAGTTGATTAAGTTGAGAGGGACTAGGTTGATAGTTAATTGAGGGAGAGGATAATGTGGAGAATTAAAGGATATGTGAAGAATTCTCCAATGGTAAATTACAGACCGGTAGAAAAAGAGGCAGTAGTTAAGTATTTATGTGAATATAAGCGTTGGTGGAATAAATAAGTATAATGCAATCTAAATGTTACTTTTTCGAGGGGAAGAAGAAGGTAGACTACAAGTGTTTTGTGTGTGTGTGTGTGTAGGAAGGAGCAGGTCGAGCCCTGGACCAAGACGTACCGACATGTAATTTTCTCACTATGAGAGAGAGAGAGAGAATTGGAAGGGCCAAAGATGTTTCCCTCAAGGGCCTCCATACACTCCTACTTGTACTGTACATTCCCATTCACTCTGAATTCTGATGGTGTGTGTGTGTGCTTGTATGTGTGTGTGTGTTTATGGATGCGGGTAGTTTCTTAGCCTTAGTTCAAAGTTTCTTTTATTCTGGTCGTCCTCTTTCTGGTCACCTTTCCCTTGGTTTTGTTCATTTTTTGACTCTCTCTATTTTGTGGCGGGGTGAGTGAGTGTGTGTGTGTGAGGAAGAGAGAGTGAGGATGAAAAGAGCGGATGAAGGGGAAGAAGAAGAGAGAGAACATTAGCACCCACATAGAACAACCTTATTTGTGCGCCTCTCTGTAATATTTCCCACCTTTCCGTGTAGCCTCCTAATTGTTCCCATCCAGAGTACCTCACACGATGTTGACCGGAGCTGCCGAAAAATGACCACCTATAAGATTTGAACGACAGGGGGGTCCATCAGCTCACCCCAGGTAGCTCCCTTCATTACATCATCATCATTTTTCAATAGTCTGCCATTACATTCAATCAACTACCGATTTTCATTCGGGATCTATGAAATACCTTCTCCCCCATACACAACTACACAAGCCATAGCCAGTCATGTGTGCTTCTTTGGGTATTCCTCTCTACGTGTAGACAAGTTTGTGTGTGTGTGTGTGCAGCTGAGGAAATTGATATTCATAATATTGACCAGCGTCGAGTCCACCTCCCTCTCCTCAAACTTCCACACTTGCATTCTAATCAGATATATTAACACAAGGTATTAACCCAGTCTACATTGTTGTTTTAATATAGTAATATATCCACAACCTTCAACATGAGAGAGATTAAAACAAGAAATCAGTTTTTATCATGAATTTCAAATGGACACACACACACATCAACTCCATGAAGATGATGAGAGAGAGAGGGGGAGAGACTGGCAAGGGGATGGACGGCTCAAAACAAGCTTTCGGGGATACGTTCAAAACTCATAAATTAATTCAAGTTGATATAAAATTCATTGGGATCATTATTCTTGAGGTCTTATGCTCATCCATCCATACATATGAGATTATCATAATATTACGATTAAAAAACTGTACAATCTCATACCCACACACACGCACTCTTTCACTCTTTCTATTGTACTACGGATGACTCGAAAAATTAGTATTCCCTACAGAAAAGGAAGAGTTGGTGGGTGGGTGGGTGAGTGGAGGAGCCTGTATGACATGACAGTAGTGTAATAAATAAATAATACATTTATTTATCAAACACATACCTTTTATTACATGGAAAGTCAGTTAGCAGTTGCACTTTACTCGCTTGTACTTCATAGCGGATTAAAAATTGACGCAAGGACAGATGACTCTCTCTCTCTCTTTCTGTGTGTGTGTGTGTGTGTGCAGTGTTTATGATTCCTTGATCTGATGGTGAGTTTAATTCATTCCACCTGACTAGCTTTCGTCGTCGTTCGTCGTCGTGGTTGGGATGTTTGACTTTTTGTTTGAAAGGAAAAAAAATCTCCCCGTCCCATATAGTTGTTTGTTGATGTTGTTTTGCGGCTGAGCAAAACAGTAATAATGGAGAGGTAGGGATACATGGTCTATAAACTTTTAATATAGGTTCATATTCTATGCAAAGGCCAGTATTACCTGTTTCAATCCTCTCTCCTTCATCCATGGGATATTGGAATTGAGGAGGAGAGAGAAGAGGAGGGAGCGTGGAAGAATAACTACCAACTAATCTTCTTATAAAGATGATCGTCAAACCCACACACACACACAAATTCTCATACACATTTCCATAAACACACATACAAATACAAAGACCAGTCTTGTTGTTACGTGGACAATCTACAATTATTAAATTGATTCGAGCACACACACAAATGCACACATGACCAAAACGTCCATGTCAATTTGGTTCTCTCAGAATTTTGTCAACAGTTAAGTTGATCAAAAAAACGAACTGCTGTACCATTTTTTACTGGCCTACCTTTCATAAAATCAAAATCCATGTTATACGAGACGAGTAGGTGAAACGTTCGTTTTTCAGTGATGCCCTAAAGTGTTGTGGATGATATCTATGAAGGAGGGTGAAAACGAACTCGACTCGTTTCGTTCTCGTACACAAGAGGGGAGCTGGGAGTCAAGCCAATGTTGAAATTACTTTGTTCCCTTTAACGTTTTTCAAAATTTCTCACGAGTCTCCTTAGTTAAATACAGAATGCTTCTCATATTCTTTATGCACTAGTATGTGGCTTTTGTCAAAGTATCCATTTAGATGCCAATGTTGACTCAAAAATTGAAACGACGCTTAACTTGTATTAGAAACGGATGAACCTTAATGATTTTATATGAGCTTAACTAATATTTATTGTAAAAACTGAAAATGGCACAAGAAGAAAAGTCAAAAGGATTTACAAAAATACATTTTCCAACAACAGAAATCTTGAAATTGTAGACACAATGAAAATATTGAAATATCTAAACACTATTAAATAGAGTTAACTTAGAATCATGGAGGCTGGAAACAATAGCAGAATGGTTTGACCCTAAAGTCGTCAACACAGTCACTTTGTCCTTTATATAGATTAGTCCTGGATATATGTTTTGACACTTCCCACTCACCATCTGTATGTCTTGTTGTGGTAGCCTCAAAAGTCCCTTTACTAGGGTAGACAACAAGGCTCATACTAAAAGTCACTTGACTCTCCCTTAACTGAGGATCCTCTGAATTTTTGAGAGCCAACAATTCCACAGAATTATTATAAATCGCGGAGATTTGAGCATTTAAAACAGTTTTAAGAGTCAAAGGTTGACACTGTGAGAAATTTGTCAGCTGTTTATTAAGATAGTTCACAATGCTGAGAGCTGCCTCTTGTACTAAACTATTGTTGTGGAGATCAACTGGGGTTTTTGTCATACACACACAAAAATTTTCTGGAATTCCAGCATCATCACAATTCCTAGACTCACTGATCGGTAAAAATAAACTGATTCCACGCGGTAATCTGGATGCTTCCATCAACTTTTGAGTCCTCTCTTGAATCGCCACATCTTTTATAGTGTTTAGGCGAAGAAGATCCATCAGAGTTTCATGAACATCGTAAGGAGTTGAAAGTCTTTCTCGATTTTTCATCACATTCTCCACAGCCCTTTTATATTTTTTGGAGAACCATGAGGGGAAAACAAAATACAGGAATGGCATACGCTCTTCCAACTTTCCATTAAAAGTGTCCAGGATATCTCCCCACCGAAATCCATGATCTGACATGAGAATTAGGACAGCGTCCTCCAAATATTGTCCATCTTTGAACCATTTTAGAGTGTCCAAGAGAGCCTCATCCCCCAACATCCCGTAATTGAGATCATCGTGAAAAAGTGAAGTCGCCCAAATAAATTGGAAGTACCGTCGTCCCTTTCCCATCCTCACGGCCATTTTCTTCAAAAATTCCAGTAACACTTCAAATCCTGATTTATTCAAAAAAACAGAACGATTTTTAAAAAAGAAAGAGCTATTTTAAAATTTGGTTTAATAATTAAACTTTAATTAAAAAATGTTACCTAGTCGAGAACCGCTACATTTATTGGCATTGAGGTAATAGCTGTGTCCCAGCTTTATGTCCAATTGATATGTAAAGTCGTTGTAATAGTAGTCTGTAGGAGGAGTGTAGAATCCATTTTTAAGATAATTCCAAATCCCCAAGTCGACTGCATCTTCTCCATAAGCTGTTGTGTACCCTTCCCTCTTGTACTCCTTCCAGATGAATGGACAGTCGTCAAAATATTTATGAGTAGTCCAACAGGATCTTTCCAACTCACTCTCAGACATCCCCATCGTCACTGGAACTTTTATTAAGAAGACATAAATTAGTCTGGTTCTATTTACAGAACGGATTTATGGTATGTGGATTTTAGATGTAGCAAGTGCATTTAACGTCATTAATTAGTTAAATCGTGTCAATTTATGTGTTCCACCTTCGCTCCAAATTCAAGACCATAGAATTATACATCTCATGCAATTATTTTGTCTATTTGTTGTAGAAGATAGTCACAAATAATAATAAAATATAATTATCAGCATATCCAATCGTCGTCCATTGAAAAATTATCTACAAAAAGCATTTCAAAATTTTGTAAAAAAATATTGATTACCTAAATTTGGAAAAGTATTGTCACCGACTTTTGTGTAGCCAGACAAACTCATTGCGGACAAATTTTGAGTCAAGAATTTGTAAGATGATGGCATGACCCGTAAGAAATTCATGTGGGACACGGCATCAATGCCTAGAATAACCACATTAACTTTTCTCTGGTTTTTGTAATATTTATTCCCATACTTTTTCCTTGACTTCTTTTCAATTGCCTTCACACGTGCCTCAACCTCCTTTTTCCTGAAGAGGAAACTGAGGAGTTCAACAGTCACAGTTTTCTTCCCCTTGAGACATTCAATTTGAATATATTGAGTCGGTGGCCTCATCACTGTTTTCTCTTTCACAATTGGGATGCAATTGGCTGACAATCTGTCATCAAAATTGGAAATCTAGTCAGTATTAACCCTTTTTGAAAATTTGTGAGTACCAAAAGCAAAAATCAGTCATGTGCCTCAAAGCATTGCTTACAGAATCAGTCCATCACCCCCGGGTACTCTCCGAAATGTTTTGTAACAGCATTTGTGAAAGCCAAACTTTTTCGGATCCTTCATTCTGATTAATGTTGCATTCAAGTCCGTTTTGAAAATGAGAGGATGTTTCTCATCCTCACAGTTGGCTGGGTACGGTTGAGAAACAAAGGGCAAAATTGAAGGATCAAAAGGATTCAACTTTGGTATATTACATGACGTGCTTGTGTTGTGTCTTGTTTGGGATGGTCTAAATTTCACAATCACTGACAAAAATAATATGAATTAATTATTGTAAACATCCATCATCAATCTGTACAAATTTCACAGAATCAAATACTTACTTTCTTTCCTCACAGTTACAAAATGAATTTGTCGCCATTCTTCAAAAACGTTGTGCAAGTTATGAGCGTTTTCGTAATAGCCAAAGCAAGATATGGAAGTGATACAAAGAATTCCAATCAGAATTTTCTTTGGTCGTAAACAAAAGATCTTCCTGCATATTGTGTATTCCTTGATGAATGCGTGGAGTGAGGACATGATGTGAATTTTTTCATTCTTTCATCCGTGTGTGCATCTGTTGAAACACAATACTTGTGACCACTAAGAAAACGTACAGAATTAAGAGGACAAAATTAATTAGAGTCTGCAATGAGAAAAGGGCTTCCGGACATTATGAGACACAACACAGGACTTAATTTCTAAAATTACACAAATCTCTGTTCTCGCACTCAGACTCAAATTCACTTTCTGACGAGGATACACAATGTCCATCGTGAACGTCCCAGTGGAATGGATTTACAATATATTTATCGCCTCACACACTGGAATCAAATTTTTTCACTAGCTGACTGGAGAGCTGCTCATGTTTACAAAACCGCTCAAGATGACGATGGCAGAATCTGTCCTGACAAGTCCAGAGTTAGATTAGATAAGAGAAATTGTATTTTCTTGATCTTCTGACCGAAGAAGTTTTTACAGGGTGTTGCATCACTATCAAGTGGATAACCATTTGTGAGAAAAGCCTAGCCATACATTGTGCCCAAGTAAATGAATCATTAATTTCCACACACACACACATTGTACGCACTCGTTTTTTTGAATGATGGAGTGGAGACATTTCATGTACTGCAGAAACTAATGTCTTCATAAAATGTGAGTAAGTTTATTATGTCATAAAAATATAAACAAATTCAGTTGGACTTAACTGTCAAGCGTGAGAGTGTGTGCGTGTATAGATTTACACTTGGTGAGTATAATGTCTGTACATGTTATTTTACATAGTTCATACAAATGTGAGTCAGTTGGAGGGTCAATCACCGCAGAGGTCACATTACTGAAAGTTCAGATTTTTGAATGGCTGTGGGGCACGTGCGTTGTCAGGAATAAACATTGTGTCTCTCTCAAGACTTGACATGTTTTGAGCAAAAGAAAATAAATAATTTGGACGAGTAAAAAAAATTGAGAATCGAATGAATGGACAAGAATTTAATCATCTTGATGTATGATGACCTCCTTGTTGCTTCTTACATAAAGTTACTTACCACGACCTTTGGCATGTGTGTGCGTATTACTGCGTACTTTTTGAGTGTGTGTTTGTGTGGGGCGAAACTTTGCAAAAAATACAAAAACATTTCTTAGCTCGTCGAGTCAGCATATGTAATCTGCTATTCCTCTTTAAACCAATTTTTTCAGGATTAACAATATCACTTTAATGCATGGAAATAATTATAAAAATAAGGCAAAGTGTTTATTAAATTTTGAAAATGTATTTCAAAATTGTTTTTGCATATAACAAGAACATTTCAGTCATGTGTACATAAATAAATAATATTAAATGTATCAAATCACTCTGTATTAATCAATGAACCTATCAGATGCACACCATTAATTCAAAACGTTAAGAGATCATCTCTTGCCTCCTAAAGGTCATAGGGTCTTTCTCACAACCCATAATTGACCCCATTTAAAGGAATGGTTAGTTAATACAGTAACAAAACATTTTCACAGATGATTCCGTGACACACTGACTTTGTCTTCCGTACAGATTAGCTCTACTAATTTGTTGTACTGAAAATGTCCCATTATTCCCTTGTTTCGAAACACTGGCTTCAAACAGGGCGAGTCCTGGCAATGTTTTGATTGTAATTTCAAAAGTAGTTTTTGAAGTCATACTTTTACTTTGTTCATCTGAACCTTCAACTTTGGAGTCATCCATACTTCCATCTTGAATGAAAATGTGAGCACTGATTATTTCTGCCAAGTCTAATTTGGCACAATCTTTGTATCCATCTAATTTACTGTTTATTTCCTCCACTATTCGGGCAGCTCCTTCCTGGAACGTAAAAGAAATGTCATTATCCAATCCTATTTTCTGGACACTTTTAAAAGAATTATTTAAATGTAATTTTTCTCAACCTCAACTTCGGCATTATTTCGGATGTCGATGGGTCTGAGGGATTAAAATTAAAATTTATCATGAAGATCTTTACAAAAAATATAAAATTAAAACTTTATAAGATAATGAAGTGATATTTACACACTTTAACGAAGAACAGACACAATAATGTTCGTCAACTTGAGCCATGCCACAAGTCCTGTTTTTCGGGATGGGTAGAAAAAGACTGAGTCCTCTCGGGACACTTCCTTCAAATAAAGTCCTCTCCCTCGACTCTATTTTCTCGTCTGTCAATTTTGTTTGGAGATAAAGTATGTCCATGAGTGTCTCATGGAGGTCAAAATGTGTTGTCAGTCTTTTTTTATTATCCCGAATATTCCTCATCCCTCTCTTGTACTTTTGACGGAATGATTCGGGGAAAACTATGTACAGTAGAGGCATCCTCTCTTCAATCCTCCCTTGAAAAGTCTCTCTATAAATTGAGATTAAATTTCAAATATCATTAATATTACTGCTGTGCACTACATAATGTAAAGTAAGCGGATGGCAAGAAGATTTTACCTCAAGTCTCCCCACCGCATCCCATGATCTGACATGAGAATAAAAATTGTCTCATTCATATACCCTCCATCTTGGAACCATTGGAGTGTGTCCAGTAGGAGTTTGTCCCCCAAAATAGGTCCACTGATGACGTCGTGGAATAAACTATTTCCCCAAATGTACTGAAAGTATCTTCGACTATGGTTCATGGTGAAAGCAAAATTTTTCATGTAGTCCAGTAAGACTTGGAAGGCAAGGCGAGGGCCGTAACAAACATTGGCATTCAATAAATTCTCATGTCCAATGTACAAATCTTGTGACAACATGAGCGGTCGAAGATAGTAGTCGACTGGAGGACTATTGAATCCTTTTTTTAAATAGTTGAAAGTCCCTGGAAAAGAAAATCACAAAATTAAATTTTCAGGATAGAATGCAAAATGTATTTTAATTATTATTGCAATAAAATGTCTTAATTAAGGAGTTATGTACCAATAACTGGTGCATCTTCTCCATAACTTGTTCTGTAGAGCGAATGACTGGAAAAATTTCTCCAAATAAAGGGACAAGAGTCTAAATAATCCTCGTCCGATGACCAACAAATGTCTTTCAACTCATTCACACTTTTCCCAGTCAAAGTGGCCATAGCATTAGGAAATGTATTCTCCCCTACTTTCATGTAACCATCAAAAGAAACAGCTTCCAGGTCCTTCAGTAGATAATTCCTAGTTAATGGCATTGTCCTCTGGAAATTCATATGACTCACTGCATCCAGTCCCAAAATGACCACATTATAATTGTCACTTTCTTTCCCAGAGAAAGTTGAGTCCGTCTTCATTTTCTCTGACCTCTTCTCTTCTAAATAATTTTCGAGTTGAGGGATGAGGATGGGGAGACCAAAAATGTCAACATCCGACCATAATTGACTGTTGGTGTCTTTACATGTAATGACAATATTCTCTGAAGGGATTTTTGTCCTACTGTCCGAAATTGGAGTACATTCTTCAGCTATACTGAAGTGAAGAGAGAAAAAGAGAAAAAATCATTTCAATAATTAAACCAAATCATTATAATTTGTTAAATCATTTAGCTACTCACATGACTTCATCATCGTCCTTTGATTTACGGGTCAAGTCAAAGAAACAACATTCTTCGTAGCCAAACTCCTCAGGACTGTTCACACTCACCAAAGTAGAATTAAAATCCATGCCAAAAAGGAGAGGAAAGTCTTTGTTCTCACATTCGATGATCTCAGGAGAAGTCAAAAATTTCATGACAGACTCGTCAAATGGATTTAAATTTGGGAGTCTACATGTCATTCCTTCTTCCCGAGGAACGTCATCTTCGGACTGACCCTTTGAAACTGTGACATGAAAATTTTATTTATTTTTTCTTATTTTTAGATATTACGGCAGAATGTCCTGAGAAAAAGTCTCCTCAAGTACAAACCTTCAAGTAAAAGTTGTCCACTTTCATTTCTTTCGGGATTTTCTTGGATTTCTTTCTTTTCATCAACCTCATGGATTACTTGAACCTTTGGTTCTTTATCTGGAGACAGTTCTTTCTTTTGCTCAGTCTCTTCTGGAGGAGGTATCACAACCCTAGACACTGGATCTTTGGGCTTTGTTTCTTGATGATCACTAGAAACTGGATCTTTGGGTTTTGGTGATGGTGGTATTTGATGATCACCATTCTGGAGATTATCAATGTCAATATGATCTTCTACAAAAAATATGTCATCATGTTTCTTATGCTCTTGCTCTCTCAAATCAATACTAAAACTGTCATGCAGTGTAGGATTAGCAGGGAGGATGACAGTGTACACTAGGATCACAAGAATGAAGACCAAAATTCCCACAAAGAATTTCCGAAATCTTTTTAATCTATTGAAGATAATTGCAGAGAAAATTGTATTACTCCCACTTTTCTTTCGTCTCCTCTCATGACTAACGTTGAGAGATGTGTGTTCTACTTTGTGGTACTTTTTCCCTTCCATGAGGGACAAAATGTTGACTAGTGTTAATTTCAAAATTTATTTATGGTGGTCCTCCACTAATTACACTTACTCCTGTGTCCCTTGTGTGTGGATGGGGAACGTGTTCATGTTGTTGTGAGGACAGGACTTGAATAAGGCTAAAATGTATCGATCGCATTTTGCATATTGTAGAGATAAGGCGGGTATTGGTGTGTGTGAGTTATCAGGGGAATTTTTTGTCACACTGTGATAACAATAAAATACACATGGCAGATTTGATTTGCAATGTCTCAGACTAGCCTGTTTTATAGTTAAAGTAGACATAACATGCGTGTGTGTATACATAAACTTTACCACATTACATAAAAGGTCCTAAGAGATTACGTACACATTTATTTGTGATGATAATGAATTCGTGTTACCTATAATAGAGGAGAAGAGAGTTTCATATTTGGACTCACCTGCTCCAAGTTACATGCATAAATTTTATACCTGTGATAATGGCTTTGATGACTCTTCAAGTGGGAGCTTTACATGATTATTTTTATTTATTTTATAAAATGCATTAATTTTAGGCAGGAAGAGTAGACATGGAAAATCTGTGAGTTAATCCAAGGGAGATTGGAAAATCCTAGTTCAACTTCAATAAAAAATCCTGAATGACAAGATATTTATGTGCATGCACAATTTAATTAATTAACATTCTGCGCATACCTGGAATTGGAAATGTCAACAGAGGAGAGATGCCAATAATTTTTCAACTCTTTGCAAGACTCTCTCACTCTCACTATGAACAAGTGTACATCATTATTATTTTTTTCACAAAATAAATTATGTCATAATTAATAGGTCTGAGATTGATTATTAGTTGTATATGTATGTATTGGAGTACATTATATATTTCCGTAATTGAGGTATCCCATAAATAATTATTTTTAAAAAACAAAAACAAGCAAACCTTCTATAACAGTATAACAATGATTGTACCCTGAACAATAAACACGGGTATTTTTATGAACAATGTGTGTATAAAAGTATCTGTAAAATATAATATGTAATCTGGAGGAGGTGGATCGAGAAGGGGTATCATGTGTGTATGAACTATGAAGGGAGATGGAGATTACACTGTGTCCAAAAAAAATAAATAAAGACTATACATTTCTACAATTTTCTATTTTAAGCTAAACTGTCTTTGGATTGTCTTTTGCGAATGATACAACAACGATGAATCAAAAAACCTTTGTACGCTATTTTGGCTATAAATTGTGACATCCACATACACCCACACACTGTACAGTAACAACTCGCGTCTACATTTCTTTTTTCAAAAGAATTAATCTTAATTAATACGTACTGTATGTACATTTATAAATTCATCATACTGACTTACTGAAAACAAACGTTTGTGACAACAGCAAACTCAAATGAAGAAAATAATAATAATAATGCCTAAGATTAGCGTACAAAAAAATAAAAGCTTCATTCTTTGCTGGGTGAGTGTGAGTGTGTGTGAATGTGTGTGTGTGAGCAATTGTAAAATGGACGTCCTTTGTCTTTGGCTCTTCCGCTGTCGTCTTTACTGTGTGTGTGTGCTCTTGTGACTGTGTATGTTGAGGGGGAGGAGGTGGATGAGGGGTAGTCGTTCACTTTTTTTACGATAGGACACGATACGATGGAAAGTTCGATGGCATTAGTAGATTGAATTCTGGTATAAGATCCTGGAAATCATTCTGAAAACGACGTGAACTTGACTGTCCAGCTTGGTTCCTGCGGAAATGTTAAATGTTTTAAAGAGAAAGTGGGAAGACAACAAAAAGTACATACCGTACATTCTACAGAACATTCCTCGCCCCACTTCCCACGCACTCAGAAAAATCCACTTAAAAAACTCAAAACTCTCAATAACACCGTATTTGCGTGTTTGTGTGTGTCAGTCCCTTTTTAAAAACTCTTGAGACTGTCAGCTCATACTCACAATCTAATATACTGTGTGTGGATTGTGTACGGCAGAAAAAAAAGAAGGAATTGAAAGTAAATGGCAAAAATGAACAATTGTCTACTTACCGTACAAACTTCCTGCCAACAGCACGGAAACAAGAATGAGGGAAAAAATCAAGACACATTTTATTGTATTAGTCACTTCCTCGCGTATACTTTTCATATTATGAAATATCATTTGTGCATGTGTTTTGTGTGTGTGTGTGCAAAATCATACACAAAGTGTGTGTGTCTGTGTAGGGCAATGTTAAAAAGTCATGACAGATATCAATTAACACTTTTGTTCTTCAATTTGGTTTCCATTATTAAATTAAACCTTTTTAAAAACAAGTTTCATTTGATCCAGCCATATTAATCACAAATCTAATGGTTAGTGTAGCATACAAAATAGGTAATCAAAAATAAATTATGACTTTGCCCCCTAAGTAAAATAAATAGTTTGTTTTACCTGAGTAGCCGGCTACATCCCAACATCCGGCCAAGGAGAAAGGGTCACTCATTGACCATGTCGTTTGTGGGAACAGAACAATTATATTATTTGCAGCCGCCACGTCCAAGTAACCACTACACGTTATGAAGGATGGGATCCCTCCAAACATACTACAAATTATACAGTAAATAAACAAGTTTTTATCTCCACACTCATAAATTTCAAAACTGAAGTTCAGTCAAAAGTTGTGTGTCTATTAGACACTGTCTAATTAGTGGGTGCATTTTTGAGTTACGATCTGCTGAAGCAGCCATGAAAGGCGACGTGAAGGGTACATCGAGATGAGTCTGCTCTGCATTGCGGAGGAACGTAAATGTAAGCATAGTATGCCATCGACACTCTGTCATCATTCTCGGGTAAAAATTCAGATTGGTCTACTTTGAAAAGTCCAGGGATTCGGTCTGCGGATTTACACTCGGATACTTTCATATCTAAAAAATTTTAAGTACAAAACTAATTAATTCACAAGTATTCCAATTAATTTTTTTAAAAAAATATTTATTTGTGCAAAATAATTACGTCGGAATTCTTGAAGTCGTCTTCCATACACATGACTGAGGCCTTCATAGACTGCAGAGTACCCACAAGAAAGACAACCACTATTGAAGTAGAATGGGGCCATGCACGGAAATCCGCATGATTTTGTAGCCTACAGAGGAAAGACGTGAGAAGGAAGGAGAATCAAAAAAAGGAAAGTGATTCCATGCCGTGTATGTGAATACTGTCATAATTATTATAATTTATTGTCCATTCAAACTTAACCAGAGCCATGCAAAACTCTTGTTGTTGTTTTACTTTCGAAATATAATATTTTAAAAAATTCTCAAATTACCATTCCGTGAATAGCTTTGGACTCGTGGTACAAAACGTTTCTAGAAAAATGTCCAAGAAATTGACCCGTCTGTCTACCCACCCCTGCAAAAAAATTTTGCAAATCACCCCCCTCACATATTTTAATTTCTCTGTGCTTAAAGTAAATAAGTCTCTTGACGAGATGACTATTGTCAAAAAACAATTAGAGAGATGTTTATAAAGTTTTTACTTACGCACTGATATCCTCTCATCATTTCTACCATGTTCAACATACTGTCGTCCATGTGCTAAATTTAGTAAAGGGTCAATCAAATTTGCACTTTGAAAGTCTTCGGCAGTCTCTATCAACTAAGACATTCAAAAGAGGAAATTTATTTATAGGTCACTTCCAATCTACAAAAAAACACTGTAGTACATCCAATCTTTCCAGGGATTGTCACTCACATGAGACAAATTTTTCATTCCATTGAAACATTCGTAGAAACCGGACATTTTCCCTGTATTCGCATCTCCACAACGATGTTGCACTGAATTCGCCACACACACACACAAGCAAACACATCATTAAAAATTGGGATCATTAAACGATTAACTTGAAATGAAACCAACAAAATTTAGATTGTATTTAGATGTACCTCCAGCAAAAATTGCAATCCCATCAATCACATTTGAGTGTGACAGATAAAGATGAAGAGCTTTGGCTCCCCCCGTTGAAATACCGCTGACAGTGACCTTTGGCCAGCTCAAGGGCATGTATTCTAAAAGTAAAAGTAGTCAAAATTTACTTTGTTACCTTCATAATTCTTCCATTTCCCATTATCCCATTATCCTTTTTTTCTCCAGGAAAGAAAGACTAGATAAGGGAAAATACAAAGTCTGGATAAATAGTGACAGATTACTCAAACGTGGGTAGGAGGTTCCCCACTCCCACATGTTCGGAGTCCCATGACAAAGATTGAGGAGTAACAAAATCCAAAGGTAACACCACGAAACGTATTTAACTGTGAATATCGTGGAAATCCCTTTAAAATGAAGTCCGTAAAATGTTTTCCGTCCCTTCATGACTCAATTTTATTCAAGATGAAGGAACAGGAATAACTTTTTTTTCAAAAACGAAGAGTTTCTTCTTTATGAGGAACACACACACTCAAACTGCGAATGAGGAGAAAGAAACACAGAACGATGAACTGACACGACAGAGATGAGGACGGACAAACTGCCCGAACACAACGGTCGCTCAAAGAGAATTGAATTAAGTGTTGAGGGAATATTGTATTTTTCAGATTCAATTTTCTGGGTCATGTTTTACTTTCATTGTGAGAAATTCCGTGGATTGAAGCTCACCATACTCAAATGGAGAGGAGAGAGACACACAATAATGTATGCAAGTGAAAGAGTGGGAGGAGGGGGATGGAGGCGACACACACACACAATGCACATGTTTCACTGTCGTTGTTGCTCTACAATGATAGTCCTCCGCCGGAAGTTCATCAAGATATCTTTCCCTTGTCGTTTTCGTTCATCAAAACAAGGTCACACTCCTTTGCATTGTTTATTTACTATTTCCCTCTCTAGTCATCCAACTACAATAATAATATATTATATTAACCACTACCACTTTCAGTATAATTATTATGTGTGTGTGTGTCGTCCAGTTTGAATCACACCGATCCACACACACACCCACAGTACACATGTTTTTTCTCTGTTAATAATACTTTTACTGTTTTCAACACCTTCAGTCCACTCCGTCATTAGTGTGTCAAGAGAGTTGGAGTTCATATTTCTACCTGTGTATTACAATGATTTACTCTGGGGTTCAAACTCACTGAAAAAAAACTACAATGAGGCCTACACAAATAAAACACACACACACAGAACTTTAATTAATTATTCCCTTTCCCTTCCAAAACATTGTACAGACACATTTTTGTTTTCTCTCTTTCTCTCTCAAATTGCGTGTGCTTGGACTCAACTAATCAATCCATATCACAAGATTTTGAGTACACCTAGGTGAATAAAATTGCTTTTACTTTCTATCTTCACAACTAAAAAAGTGGATGAGGGGGGATGTTAGACCACAAAATAGACCACAATTTAGTAATTTAATGGGTAATAAAAGAACGGTTAATAATTATAGTAAATTATTTAAATTATCGCTTACAAGTTTTTAATAACTAAATCATCAGTTAATCATCAGAAAAATTGTTTTTTCTTTCTTAATGATCAATTTCTTTCTTGACAAAAAAACACATCTTTTCATTTCCATACAAGTAAATGATTGGAAAGTTTGCAATACAGGATTTTCTCGAGAGTATTGAACTGAGAATGAATTTACAGAGAAGAGGGAATTTTTTTGTGCACATTGAAAGTGAACTGCAGTTCAATTTTCAGTTTACTTCAAATTGAATTCTATTAAACTTTATGCAAGGCATACAATGATGTGATTGGGAAACGAGTTAATTTTGTCATTTAATTGTTTTAAAAAACTGATAGCTTTACAATGGGTGGGATCATGTAACTGCTTGTCGTCAGTTAGTTATGATAATGTCTGATAATAAATTGCAATCACAGGAGCCAATCCCGGACAACTCTGATAAGAATTTTGTATGAATCACATGTTCTAAACTCACTTTGACTACACATTTATTCATAATTCTCAAATCCAAATCTAGTCAACTCCAAAAAAAAGTTTCTTTTCAGTGTAAAAAGTTTTTTTTTTTCACTTCACACTTTACAAACTTTGTCAAATTAGACGCAGTATTTTTCTCACAAAATGACCTCTCTCAGACCCAACTTTCCAGGTGAAAAGTTTATATTCAAACTTATGAAATCATTATTGTCAAAATTACTCTGTCGATCATTCTTGACAATTTTTGTAATTGTGTGATGTATGTAGAGGAAGAAGAGACGACTTATGATTGTCCAGTCTGCTTGGAATCTCTTCTACCTCCAGTCTACCAATGTTACAATGGTCATTTGATTTGCAATGAGTGTGTCCTTCGAATCCAAAAATGTGCCACTTGTCGGGATGACTTACCAACTAAAAAAATCCGGAACATAATAGTGGAAAAATTAGCGAGGAAACTTACATACGAATGTAAAAATAAAAGTGCTGGCTGTCCAAAAATTCTCCAGTACTCCGAGTTGGAGTTTCATCTCTTCGACTGCCCTTACATGCAAGTCAAAGATGATATTTTGAAAGAGGAAAATAAATTCACTTTCATTCATAGATAAGTATGACAAATGTGTGATGACATTTTTCAAAAGAAAAATTAACAATGAATCCATTTTTGTAGGCCACACTCATTCTGTGAATACCTTGGGATTGCCAATTGTGAGAAGAAATATTGTGCCAGTCAAATCCTAGGCCATTTAACAAATGACCATCAAATCCTGGGTCACAAGTCAACCTTAAAATCCTCCCCTCCCGATGAACACTCGTCGTCAAGAATAAGTGTTAATTCTGTGTCCATTGAATTTCATCAGAAAATAATATTCTCGGATTTCACAGTGGCCAACAGGACGATCACATGGCTCCCCACATACTGTACATTGGACAACACTATATTTTTTATTAAGACAAAAATGGATCTCAAAAAGAAATATGTATCATGGATGATCTCTGTGGCTGGGAGTGAAAGTACTGCTCAAAATTATCTTGCCTCCATTCGGGTCACTTCAAATCAGTCGAACGTGAATTTAGAAAAGACACAAAAATATTCATTTATTCTCTTCATTTACTTCATAATTAAAATTATTTTTAACAGGACGAGTTCTTAGAATGGAGTGGTAGGATCTATGACTTGAAAACACATTTCTCCTCATCCCGACCAACTTTCAATCTGCCAATCCAAATATTAGACATTTATGGAAAACAGGGAGGGTCTAATGAACATCGATGGAAAATCTCTGTGACTGTTCGATCCAAAACAAATCCTTCCGAACCAGGCAATAAATCCGAATCTAAATTAGTAGAATTAACACCCGTTTACAATTCGCAACCGGAAGTGCCGGATCCTTCCCTAACTCAACCACCCACACAACCAGATAATAATATATATCATGAAACACTCCGACGAATTGTTGGTAATCAGCATAGTAATCACAATATTTTCCGGGCTCGGACATCCACACCCAGGTCAACTCGTACGAGAGCCCCGATTTTCGGCAGCTTTGACAATTCTACACTTTGGTGATGGGTGGTCCCAATCAAAAATATTCATCCACTGAATTTTGCTCGAAAATATGTACTGTATACTGTCGAACAGTAAAAAAATGCATTGTCTATTAGAAGAAAAGGAATAAAACGGTAACTTGTGATATTAAATTTAATGAAAAAGGAGAAGGAGAAATTACGGAGAATTTAGTAATTTTTTCACTCTTCTGTCAGAAGAAAAAGTTTTTTCCTTTCCTTTTGTGGTACATAACTTATAATATCTTTCATGGTGTCTGACAATATGTTACTCGGTTTTTCGGTTCCCTTCACTCCCCTTTAAACAGTGCGTCGTCGGGTAGCCCCCGTCGACATTTAGCAGTCATAATGGAAAATGGAAATGGATTTGAACATGCAACTTCTATACGTAAAATGTAAATGCACACAGACAGACACACAGTGTGTGTTTGTGAAGGAGAGAAACCTTTTTTGCGTAGTCAGACAAAAATATCGATAAAAGTTTTATCCTTTATCTATACGAAATAACATCTGACACAATTTTCCCTCCCCTTTCTTACTCCTCCATCAGTTAAATTTGTGAGATGAAAAGATTCCTCGTAATCTCACCTTTTCACCTGCCCTGTTCAGATGTTGACTCTTCTCCAGGTTGGGAGATTTTACCAAATTCCAAGTCTCCACTCCTAATTTGTCCACAGTTTCAAGGCAGAAGGAATTTCATTATTCCTTCTACTATCATTGTATTGTGATATCTAAATGAATCATCTTGGAAAAAATCCATAAAATAGACAGTGAAACCGTCCAAGAAGGCCCAAAATCTTGAAGCTACAAAATAAGTGGGGTATGGACCGTCGACTTTGGTTAGACAAGAATGGTACACAAGACAATTGTTGCAAGTCAGACACAGCCGTGACTCCACTCTATGGTAACAACTACAAATATTGTACACTATTAAATAATCCTTTTATTTTTTATAATAAAATTAATGTCCAACTGTTTTTTAGAATCTCCAAAATCGACGGGTAGAGAGAAGTACGTCAAGCATGAAGAGTATTTTCCCCCACAAGAAGTGTTTACAAATGCCCTCAAAGTGAGTGATCTGAGAAGACTGAGGGTACCAGAGTACATCCCATTAACCAAATTCATGCTCCTTTCTCTCATGGAGTCCATGAAATTTCATCCCACAAATGAACATGTGTGTCTCATGTGGGCTAAACCCCAGAGTCATCCTGATTTCAACGCTTACAATTTACAGTAATTAAATAATATTCATAGAAAAAATGTTTAATTGAGAACTAATTTAACGTGGAAATATTATAATCCTAGAATTGTTCGTCCCAAGGATTTAAATAATAACAGTTACTTTATACTGAGCAAGCATGGATTTCTTTTCTTCACAAATGGATTCACAGAGTACATTTCCATGGACGAATTTGAGAGAGAAATTAATCTTTATGAACAGATCAATGAGGTTAATTTTTTAACAAAAAATCAGTGTTAAATAGTAACTGTTCGTATTATCTACGTATTAAATTGAATTTGTTCATGTAGATCAAATTCTTCAAGCAATTTCGCCTATGGAAAGGATTCATCATGTGGAGAATAGGAGTCGGGAAGAAGGGTCCCAGTGTGGACCCTTCAACAACAACAACAACATTGGTGCCAAAAACAGGACATTTAATTGACCCCACTTGTATTTCCATGAAAATCCTTCAACATCAAATATTATCGACAAAGAACACTTTGAGTGTGTCCCTTGACATTTGTGAATTAGTTGAGAAACATTTTAGAAAATGTTGTAAAGGGGAAAATGAGAAGACTGCCCAACTCCTGAGCCAACTCAATAAAAATAATTTTTTGTACACGGAGAATCAAAAGAAACTTCTCATGCAACTCCTCAACGCTTGTCATCATCAAGAATACTCATAATAATAAATCATCCATCACTACAATACTCTTTTCCTATTTTTAAAAAAATTATCATAATGTACAAATATTTTAAAAATTGTGTCCTTCATCTTTAATCGTACTCAAATAATTTACAAAATAAATTAACATTACATACAGTACATACAGACAAAACAAAGAGTGAAAAGGTAAAAAATTTGTGTGTCTCAATCATTTAATCAAAAACCACACACATTTCATTCAAATTAAATACCGCCCATTAAATAGTTTACAAACACACTTTTTGTAAATCATTTTGACCTAAGTTTTGGCTTCCATTGTTTACGTTGATATCTCCTCCTGATTGTAGAAGTCTCAATTTCCGGTTCCAATGGTGTTGACACAGTTGTTGTCAAGTCTACATTTAAAAAAAGAGATTAGATAAAATTCATTTTAATTTTAGTCGGCTAAATCTTACCTGCTTCATTCAGGACTACAGACACATTGAGCCATCCTGATGACCTTGTGAATGGGGCAAAACAGTAAATACTCCTGACACTCTTGTCCACAATAGTTTTCAAAACTGGAGTGTATGTCTGGACCATGTCCACAGCACCTGAAATTAAATTTGAAACAAATTTGATAATCTGATACAAAAAGCTGCATGCAAAAAATTCGTTGAACTTACCATCGTCAATGTACTCCAATGAGCCGTCATATTTTTCCAAAGCAAATACAAAATTGAGAGAGAAGAAGAATGCTTTTCCGGTACATTTAACTTTGACTTGGTTGAAGGAGCTTTGTAAAATTTTGATTTTGAGAATATGTTCTGTCTCAGGGATTTGACCATTGTACATGACTGCAAATAATTAACAAGCCTCACATGATTATCCCTCCTTTTTTCCATCTCTCTCCCTCAGGCTCTAATCAAGTGAAAATTAATTACAATAATAATTCTGTCCTTACTAATTTCCCCTGGTACTAACGACTCTGTTATGTAATGGATTTCATCCCTATCCCCCAGTGAGCATTTCATCACATGAGTATTAATGGTGGATTCCTGAAAATGTGTTAATTTAACTTTTTGCAATAAATTATTATAACAGGTATATCCAACAAGACTGGGTGGATTTTGTAGTAGTCAAATTAAATCACATACTGGAAATTGTGCCGCCACACATCCTATGGGGGCTGGAAAATCATCAACTTATCATTAATTTTTTTTTCTTCTTTCAATTCTCACATTTAATCAAAGACAAGGAAGGAAACACAAAAAAGTAATTTTTACCATCCACAATCTTGGGGGATGGAAATATTGCCGGGCGACAATGTGTGCCGTTGAAACAACTCTTGGTGATTTCACCTGTACCATGTAAATTACACAGTCAAAAAAAGTAATTACATTTTTGTATGTTATCATACTCAAAATCAGAATGTAAAAAATAATGAATTAAGGTACACTGCAAAATTCTGTACATACAAACACTACTTTTTCTAGGAAAAACTAATTTCCGCTGATCCCTCCCATCCCAGATGACCGAGATAACATTTACAAATAAATACCCGTCACTTACAATCAGTCAGGGTTTCACACGGAGCAAATTCGTAGGTCGGGGAAAGATGAACATTATTACAGCATAGCATCCTCCTCTGATCCTTGTCATACGTAACACTGATTCTCTCCGTCTCTAAAAAATCACACACAAGTTGTACTTATATATACAATGAAAAGTTGCTTATTTATTTACACAACACATTTGTGAGTGATACAAATACATCAAGACAATCCCCACAAATCAAGACTAATAGGAGTAGCGGGTTGTGTGTGTGTGTGATTGTAATGACCGAAGTCAATTACTAGCATCTCTTTCATAATCATCCGTTTGACTTGGAGGGGAGAGTCAATAAAAGATTAGTTGTGTACTCTCACATGTAAAAATGGGATGATGGGCAGTGACTACCCTCACATTATGGATGCATTAAGAGGATAATGAGAAAAGGAGGAGGAGGAGGAGGAGAGTGAGAGTGTATTCATAAATCAAGGGGCAAGTATTAAACCAGTCGGGCAGGGTCATTAATATAAACAAAGTGCAACAATTTGAGTGAACGAGTAATTCAACTGAGGATGATGAATACAAGGAGTCAAAGGGAGAGAGAGGAGTAATGAAATGACTTACCAATATCAGAGAGGTGCCAGGAATGAAGGACTCTCCTGTCCCGAGTATTCACACAATTGATTACAAAGTAACTGCCGAGTGTTGTGAGGGGGGTGGAGGAGGAACCGAGTCGGAGGACAGCTTTGTATGGATATTTGTAGGAAAAGTTGTACGTTAGGTCAACAATGCCGAGGCTGTAGGTTGTTGGAGTTGTGATAGTCAAATTGTCCCTTCCTCGACACGTAAAAGTTTGATTTGACTCACTCAGACTGACTCGGGTGGTTCTTGGGTGGTACAAAACCTCCTCATCTATTATTTATTTACACACAAGTCCACACACACGCAACATTCACACATGTGAAAAAGAAAAAGAAATGCAAATTTATTAATCGGACATACTTTTCATGATTAGAGATAATCCATCAGAACAACTCTTCAACTACATATTTTTCCCAACTAATGTAATGTAATGGACTCAAATTAATTCAATGAGTGTCGATGAAAGGCTCACTCACCCTTAGGAGGGACAAGGTCCATTTTCCAAAAACTTTGTGTTTGTCTCGATTGACACACGTACGTCCCGTAGGGATTTCGGAAGAGCAGATTCAATTGGAAACCTGTACAAACAAACAGACACACATTATGTATGTACGTGTATGCAGTAAAAAGAAAACACAAAAGAGCCAATTAAATTTTATTAAGAAGTCAGTAGTCACATTCTACCCCTTTTTCTACATTCTACGACTACATTTCAATTTTAATGGACCGAGTCTGTCCTTCCATTCAAGGAGGGAAATATCTTAATAGAAATGGAAGCTCAGCTTTGAACTCGTATTATTGGTGAATTTAATTTAATTTACTCACCTTCCCGTGGATCGTACGTGACAAATTTGCTGTCCGTCAGATTCAGGAACTGTGAAAATACATGTGTTAAGCGTACAAATTAAGAGAACAACCAAACAGTTTTATTTTGTCGTTTTGTCGTACGTGTAGTCATTGGAAAGACAGGGAATATTCATGGTGTGTGTGTGCGTGTACGTGTGTGAATTTGTCAGAATCAGTTTTATCACCCTGATCTGATCTGTCACACTTTTCTTCATAATGTACAAATGTACAATGAAGAGAGAAAACACAGCTGGTACATATCCACATTTTTTTCAGCAATTATCAATATGAACATCTTTTGTAATCTAATGCCGTCTCAACTTTCTTTTTTTTCCAAAGACAATGTCCCGACTTGCAACACTTAATTTTTAATCCAGTTTGGAATGGGATTCAACCTTGCGATGATTTCATCTTCTCTCTCCACACACACGCAATCATCACAATAGAAATAAGTTGTAGGAAACACGTTCATACAAACGACCATTGTTCTTGAAATATCTCCACTAGAGTAATATTTATCATGTGAAAGAATTAAAAAAGTTGTTCATACCTGAGAATATATTTTGAGGAGTGACATGGACGTTGAGGGGTCCGTACTTTTACATGGGAGAGTCACAAATGGTGATTTCCTTGTCGTTCGAATGACACGATTCCTAATTGCTGGAAATCCAAAGTCCCCTGAAAATCATAAGAGTGTCAGCAGAATTTTTATTGATTTTTACGTAATGGATATTTTAATGTGAGAAGAGTATTCAGGCAAAGTGCTGATCATCTTTTTTCCTTTTAGAGTATGGTTTATCATGATGAAGTTATCAACCTTCCCTCCTCCTCTCTCTCTCTTTCTCAAATATGAAGACAAGTTAATGCTACCTATGGTATATGATCTATTGTTCAATAAATTGTTGAGACAGTCATAGGAGGAGAGGATTCCACTCGAATGTTGAGAACTCAAGAAATATGAGAGAGAGACATACTTATATGTGGTCCATAGTCTGAAATCGGACAATCGGACAACGTCGGACAATTGCTTGCGCAGCTTAAGTAAGATGCGCAGAAGACGAATTTAGCATTGTCCGATTTCAGACTATGAGTCTGTGGTCAGTGTCAGGATTTGCTAGTTAAACCTAACACTTTGGGGGTTATCAGCAAAGGAAAAAAAACTCAAGATCAGATTGTATTGATGTACACACACAAGTTATGAATTAAAAAATACTTTATGGATAAAAAACACTTTGCCTATTTTTCTACACAGTACACGAATGGAATTTTTTTACATACTTGGTATATGAGATCATTCCCCGGGGAAGACAATGAGCAATAATGGAAAGAGAGGAGAGGGAAGAAAATTTTCTCATGATATTCTCTGACATTGTGTGTAATGTGTACTTATGTGTGTGTGTGTCTAGTTTTGAGAGTCTGACAATAATAAATTAGTAAAGTTGTTAATTTGCATGTGCATGGGCAAAACAACTTGGTTGTGAGTGTACACACTTTGGACTGGACCTCTTTATAGTATATAAATACAGCGTACACAACCAACGTTGAGCATGGTTTATGTTGACGGTTCAAATTCATAATCCCAAGAAAGTAGTCAAAGCTATTGCATCATCAAGGAGGAGGAGGAGGAGGGAGGACGGGGTTGAATCAAACAAGAATAGGGAAAGGGTTTATGAGATTTTTTATATAGTAAATAAATTCTGTTATGAGAATTATCTGACACATAAAAATTCATTATTCTGTACATACAGGGAACAGGGGTGAGGAGGAGGTCAAAAGACAAAACAAAACAAACCTGGAAAGTACAAATGGTAGAAGACACGTAACTTTGGATCCTCCACACCTACAATCAAACATTATTATTTTTTTTAGATACAAGAGAGAATCAATTGACAATCTTTAAAAAGAAATGAAAATCCTTCTTTTGTATTGTAATGCTTTTATGTGTGTCACACAATATGTGCTCTACAAAAAAGTATTGAAATGGACGTACTTCGACAAACATAAGACCCTGTCTGTTGTTCATTGTACCTTTTGAAAAAAAAATTGAACATTAATTCCATTTTCTTGCAGTTAAAAGAATGTGGTTCTCAAGTGCATAAGATTCATTTTTGGTTGGTATTAAAGATACGGAGCGGAGATAGAGGAGATTTATTTTATGATCAAAGATTATGTGTCCAAAAAGATATTTTCTCCCTCTCTCTTTCTCTCTTGTCCCCACGATTGTGTGTATAACACACGGGGAAATTGAGAATCTCTGCCCCCAAACCCAACCCAACCCAAATTTTTCCGCCCAGACCCAACCCGACCCAAAAAATTTACCCCGACCCAGACCCATTCAGACCCAAGTTCGCTTGACTCATACCGACCCATCCAAGTATTTTTCCTTAATCATGATGAGGACAAAAGGAACCAAAAATATATAAAAGTAACATCAAAATTTATTTATCCTTATATACAAAGAAAAAAAAACATACAATTGGTAACTAGCATTCGAACTTGTTGATAAACAATGACATGTCAATTATGGAGCCCGAAAGATTTGTCTTTGCTTGGTCACCAACCTCCCACCTGCTGAAAACAATCTTTCGCTATCTGTTGAAGACGCTGGGATTCCAAGAATTTTCCTAGCTAGTATCCTCATCCGGGGCAGTTTAGTTCTCTTGCTCCAAAACAACAGGTTATCATCTGGTTTATTTTAAAAAATCAATTACTCCAGAGTGTTAATAAGCTATTTTATTTTCAATGCAAACCAGAAATTAGGTTTGGAAATGAACCTGATTGTTCGTTCATCTTGAAATATGTAGACAACTCGTCTAGGTCGCCATCGTCCGTGTCATCCATGTCATCAGCATATGGGTCGATAGAGACTTTGGCCTTTTTGGGACAGGGAGGAGAGTCCTTTTCTGTTCCCTGTTCCAGCTGGACACCAGCAATGAGTTCCCTCAGTTTCTGGCGAATTTCCATTCGTTTTGATGGATCATCGTCTAACACTTTTATTGATTTGTACCTGGCTTAACCATAAATTAGAACAATTTTGAAATTACAAGTACCACCAATTTTTAAAAGTGACCTGCAACCTTTAGTTCTGAGGTCATTCGGTAGGTGGCGCTGCAGGTCACTTTTCAGAACTACTACCAGGTCATATAAAGGTTACCTCACCTGGGATTTAATAACAAAGCAATGTAGGGGATGTCATCAATTTTGTATTTGTCAGAAAGTTGGTCAAATATTAATCCAGCTGCACTTTTTACTTCCGGCGCGTAAGCCCCGTCATCTCCCACGAAAGAGAACATGCGATCCTTCAGTCTATGACCCCACAAAGCCACTTTGTTAATAGCTGGGACTTTCTTGGCACTGAGAGATTCAGATACTGTTTTGAAAGGCTCAAGCAGTTCAATCAGTTGACCCAAGATTGTCTCATCTACGCCATTAAATTTACTTGTAAGTTTCTTATCTTTCAAAACTGTCTTTACTTCCGGTAAGCTAGTCTGGACAGATTTCAGCATTGTGAGCACAGAGTTCCATCGAATATTACTTTGCTGTTTGAGTGACAGAGAAATTTCTTTGTTATGCCTCCACGCTTGTAGTATTCGATAAGAGATTTGGCAGCTGTGATAAACTTGTGAAGTTCGATCAATCCAAGTTTTTTCAGTTGGTCTTGCCCGAAAACATGCTGTAGAGTCAAATTTAAGTTGTGACAAGCGCACAAAAGCCAATTCAGGACGACATTCTTCACATTACTTCCATTGTCAGTGACAAAGTATGCATTTTTGATTAAATCTTCATAAAACTCAGGAAAAAATTTCTGTAGAACAATCTTGATTTGGTCACAAATGGATTGCATTTATTGAGTTTCAGTTTCTTCTACTTTTCGGACTGAAAGTGATGCGGAATTCAATTTGAAGTCATCATCAACAAATGAAATTGTAACTACAAGATAAGCATTTTGCACAAATTTATCTTTCCAGATGTCGGCAGTAAATGATGGGAAAAAAGCAAAATTTGAAATGTCACATTTTGTCTCAAATTTGGCTTTGGATTATTCATACACTTTGGGTAAATAACTTGTTTTCAATGTTGTTCGATCAACAAATAGATCGTCCACACTTTGTCGACCATAAAGAGCCCCAATCTCAATTAATTTTGTCGCAATATTACGAAATCCTCGACGGGTCACGGTGGAAAAGAAAGCCAAATCTTGAGCAAGGCCTTCTGCCAAAATTTCATTGAAGGAATCTTTTTCTTCTTTGGGGATTTTACGATTCAAACTGTTGGATATTTCAGGTTGATTGAAGGTGACCCCGGTGTTGCATTTGTGGTGTAGCATAGCCTTGGTTCCGTTGGATCTTGAAAATAATTACTGACACTTATTACAAGCTGCAAAATCTTGTAGCTCGTTGTCACAATGAATGATTTTAAAGTTACTCCACACTGACGATGAACCCCTTTTTTCGACCAATGTTGCTTGGTCAGGGAATTCCTTCCAAAATTTTTTAACTTCTTTATTCTTTTTCGCCATTTGAAAACTAAAACAGTGACGTAGTGGGTGGAATGGGAATGTGTCTTGCAATGACTTAACAAACGAGTGTAAAACGTATTTGAGTTTGTTTCGTTTGACTGTCTCATGTATATTTGAATTCTATTTTTATTCTCTTTTTCTTGAAAACTGTGTGTGTGGCCTTAATCTATAGTTTACGTACACACTACACACACATAAGTATACGCGTACTGTACGATTAGTTTGAAGTTTACTAGAAATATGAACACGAACGCATTGTGTGTTATTATTATTTTTAGAAGGGATTAAAATCCCTTGTACGAAAATTGATAATATGGACAAAACCTTTTTAACCAGTCTTTGGTTTTTCCAATATTATGCCCCGTCCCGACCCAAACCCAAAAATCGCCCCCAGACCCAACCCGACCCGGGTCGCGGTCGGGTTGGGGGTCAATCCCCGTGTCTACTGTGTATACAAATTTGTAACTCACCTCTCTTGGTAGAGTGAAATGACAGCCGAATACTCATAGGACGTGGGATTGTTGAATATTCTGAAGCTTCGGAACTGTCCTGTATGAAGTCTCGGACTCTGTAACCAAAAAAACCACACACACACACACTTGTATCATTGACATCACATAATATTCATTCCCTCCACATTAATTGCTCTTTTACTTTAATATTCCTATATGAATGCCAAGAGCATTTGTAAGTTTCAATATTCCTTCAATTTTTTCCCTCGCAGCCCAACAAAACAATTTCGATTTCTGTCGAAAACTGGTTCTAGTCAATAGCAAAAAGCCTCAAAAAAATCAATAGTCCAAGAATCTTTTCTCCTCTCCCTCTCCCTCAAACACACACACACACTCTCACTCTCACTCAAGAAGATTCCTTTGTTTATGATACATGCAGTCTTTAAATCGTTTTTTATCACATTTTTCAATATTTCTCCTGTCATAATCTTACGTCAACTTTTTTCCATTTCTCTCTCTCTCTCCCGACAACAACAACAACAGACTGACAAGGTGAATACACAATGTCCATCTTCATTGTCAGAACCGCATTCTCGTCACATTGTACAATCATCAAATTGAAGCTTAATTGACATGTGATAAGCTCCTTTGAGCAAAAAAAAATTGTACAAAAAAATTGAAATTTTGAAAGAAATTTACCCCGTCTCCTTCGTAGACCCACTCTATAGGATAGGAAGCGTTGCAGAATAGTACAATTTGATTGTAATATTCTCCATTCAAAATTTGATCCTGGGTGATGACCACCTCCGAGTCGGACACATTTGTGATGAGTCGGAGTGAACTGAAAACACGCAAATCACATTGTAAAAATTACTTTGAATTCACTCGGCTAATCTTGTACACACAACGAGGAAGGGTAAATTTCCTTACCCATCTTCTGTATTGTTAGTGATGAAAAGTTCCACAATAGGTAAACCAAATTCAGTCTCAGCACTAGTACTACTCATAGACGGGAGAGCGGAAAAGACGGCATTGACAAGGGCGAACAAGACACAAAATGTGGAACACAATGTCAAGTTGTGACATGACCATGACCAGAACCGCTTCATCTTGACCCTACACAATTAATCAAAGTCTGGCGACCGAATCACTAAAACTAATTTTGTTGTGAAGCACACAGAGTTCCACTCACTGTACTATGTAGACACACTTTAGATTGTGATCGGAACACGAATTACGAGTCGTAATTTACGAGATTCAATTAAAATTTGTAGAAATGGTGGGATTTTGAAGGATATTAAATTTGAATAAAATTATAGTGCAATTATTTTTCACCTCTTTTGTCTAGTTCTTAGTCAACTCGGTCCACAAGAAAAATGCCTCGTCAGTCGTCAGAGAGAGAGAGAGACGAGCACAGCATGAAGGAAGATAATGAAAAAGAACTTGTATTTCTAATATCCTATGATCTGTGTGTTGTGTATGTAGGATAATGAAGTTGGAACAATGTTTTTAGAAAAGTACAAACTGAGGATGAGGAGACGAATGAGTTGAGAGAGAGAGAGAGATGATGGTGGATGCCGTGCAGAAGAACTGGCCAGGTCTTCTGACTTAGGTCAGTATTATATATTCTTCTTCTTTGATCCTCTCTCCCATTGTTCATCATGTTTCCCCGTATACTAACACATCATCCACACACTTCAATAAGTACATTCCACATTTGCACTCACAGTTGAACACACGGAGTGGCATGAGATGAGTGCATACACAGTACACAGGTATGTGTGTGTGTGTGTGTGTAAAATCTAAATGCTCAATAAAGTATAAAAGTACAAATGGGCCTGGACAAGGCCTTATATAGTTTCAATTTCTTAGTATCCTTTTACAAGCCTTCCATCTCACATCTCTCTCTCCCAATCTCGTCATCTACACTATACAATCACAATCCTGAGTACCGTAGAGTTACATACGGTCAACATCTTTTTACGATAACGAGTAGCAATGAGGGAATAATAGTTTAAAATAATAATTTTTCCACACACACACACTCTCGTCTCTAGCAACCTCCATCATCTGTCCATCCATCCGTTTATATCCTGACTGGATTTGTACAGGGAAAAAAATTATACAAGTATTTTATAATGCGAGTGGTAGTTAACTACACACACACATATATTATATGGTACGTACATGTAATTCCTCTCTCATCTCCCACTAGTAAAAGTGAGCAGTATAGTTACCAGCACAGTCTAGGACGTTGTCAGACCAGCAATAGCTAAAAACAGAAAAAAATTACAAAAATTTTATTCATGCAAATTTCAAATTAGTCCTGAGGGTGATGTTACAATTATTCCAACTTGTTTTGGATTTGAAATTTAATATACTTTCCAAACCCATTTTTATACATTCTTTCCCAGCGGTCTTACCACACACACACACACACACACACACACACACACAAACACAATTGAAATTCTTTTTGGTTGTCAGAATTGAGCTGTTGTCTTAAGAGAGAAGAGAAAAAAGAAGTTGACGAATCAAGAGAAGAAAAGTAAAGTTGGTTTTTGAATCGCAAGTTCGTAGTTCATGACTGGACCCCTGTCATCATGAAGAGGGATGATGATGATGACAAGCGTAGAACAACAAGACATTTACACAATTTTTATTTGTAATGTATTACGGGTATTACATTACAGATATTTACTCGGACCATTGTCCAATGTAATTGCCAAGTTGGATGGATGAAAAGATTCCCGTGAGAATGGCAATGGCTCGAGACTAATTAGAGGGGAGGGAGAGAGAGAGAGAGGTTGACTATGATGACTGGATGATAATCTATTGAAAAAAAAACTCGTATTCTTCCAAACGGGTTTTCTCCTCAAATTGACCAGAGTTACATTCATTGTACATACTTACTTAGACAAAACTGACTGGACTACAACTGTACAGACTCAGCATGACTGATGCAAAAGGCGAAGACAAGCTTGTGTCTGTGTGTTGGTTCCCTCCGTCACAAAACTCTCCTACGAAACCAAAGTGTGTGGAAGTGGAGAGGGAGAAAAAGTAGGAAAAAGTAAAGTACTTAATAAATGACAGGAGTGAGAGAGAGACGAGGTAGAGGTGTAGATGGTAAATATATGTTTGAAAAGACTGTTGGCCCCTGTTCAAAAATTATGCCGACATTCTTTTTATCTTTTGTAAACTATATATTTGTCATCGGGGTATAATGATGCACACTCCATAGCACTGGACATGCCAACTTATTTAATCATCGGGTTCTCCTATCTTCCTCTCTCTCTCTTTCGTGAGGAGATGATGACTTATTATTATATAAGACTAGACTGATGAGAATGATTGTGATGGAGGAAAGTGAAACTTTTTGCGAAATTATACAAATTTCCAACTCTCCGTCTTCCTCTTCCATCGTCAGTACAATTGTAAATGATTTACAGGCAAATCATGAAACAGCAACATACGTACTATCATACCATTTCACATTGGATATTGCATACTTTTTTTTCTGGGTCCTACAAAAACAACACAAGTACAGGTTATGCATCGTTTCAACTTGTCAGTTCGTTACTGGGAATTGTAGCAGGCGAATACAAATCAGAGGGTTCTCAAAAAGCGTGAGCTCGGTCCTCATCGGCCTCTCATTGTAAATCTTGAAGAGAGAGAGAGAGGAGTATATTCACCGATCAAATCCTGAACATCTCCAAACTTTGTAGAATAACATATGATAATGACAATACATTTCACACTTTTGAGGCAAAATTACGGAATCTCATTATCCATGCAATTTCACATTAAAATTAAGCTTTATTCTTCAATGAAGGTTCAAAATGCCTTCCCAAAGTGCAGACCAGGTAAATTCGTTAATTAATTACCTTTGCCTTGACAACACTCTAAGCATTCAAGAGTAATATTAATAATAATAATTGTGGACATTATCAGTTCATTCTAAATTCTACAGTAGTCCACTCAGAGGCTCTGTACTCATCAATTGTTGAAGAGTCGAGGAGAATGATCCGATTTTGGGACCAGTCTCATCTAAATTACCAATAACAATAAAATTATGTGAAATTATCAAGTTGTTAAATTAGCAGTTTAAAATTCTAGTTTAAAATTAGTAAAATGCTTCCAAAAAAATTAATTAAATCACCAGCAATGGTAGCACACTAAAAAAATAGTTATTCAGTACAATTCTTCGTCCAAATTCTACATGGAAAATTAATCTGAAAAGTTGTAATTATTAAAACACTATCATGTGTTCATCATACAGTGGTGGGTCAGGGACTCGGATGAATGGTCGTTCATCAAAATTAGCAAATTTCGTCCATGGAAATGATTGTGATCAAACAGACAATTGTTGCCCAACAAAAAATTACACTGTCACCAGAACATGTTGCAGAGACAAAAGTAGTGCTCCAGTTCGTCAAGTTTCTGTGCTAGTCAAGTGTTGTCCATGTCCCTGTCCATGTGGAGACAATGAAGGAGAAAACGATGCCCCGTCTCGAAGACTCCTCAACGTGGATGCTATGGAAGAATTGTGTTATTTTACAAAAAATGATGATCCATACGACTGCTATAATGTTTGTGAGTGCTGTGGAGTGATGACCAAGTATGTTGACCCAAATTGTGAAAAGGATGACTGTTCCTGTACTCCAGTCAAATATGCTAGACGACAAAGATTCACATTCACAGATGACAAGAAACGGGCACCAGCTCCACCGCCTCCCTGGCCATTTGAACTCGTCTCTTGTCCCTGGTACGATGACATGACACAGTGCACTTGTACAGAGTCCCTTGGATAGAGAGACTTACATAATTAATTTAATTTGTACTTTCAGTGACTGTGGGGAAAAACCTTGTTGCAATCCTGGTAAAATAAATCACATGTGACAATTTATGTATTCACTTTGCTACTAACTCAGGTTTCTCAATGTTTCGAAATTTTGATTCCTCAGCTTGCTGTGATGACAGTCTCCCGAACAAAAGTGGAGTTTATTATTTCAGTAAAACAGAGAATAGGATGGTGTACCAACAGAAAGACAATTGTGGTCAACCCGCACCCCCTCCATGTCAACCCAAAGATCCATGTCAGTTTGAGAGTAGTAGTTGTGGTCAACAGTCTCCAATCGTCATTCAACCAATGTGCAATGGACCATTTAGTGGAGGGGGCCCTTGTTATAACCCATATATGAACCATTGTTGTCCTCCATGTATGCCATGTTGTAACCCTTGTCAATGTGGTCCCTGCGGAAATTCTTGCTGTAGCCCTTGTGGTCCCTGTGGAAATTCTTGCTGTAGCCCTTGCGGCCCCTGCGGAAATTCGTGTTGTCAACCAAGTAAATGTTGCCCATGTAATTGTTGTCCAAGTTCATGTTCGCCATGTTGTTGTTGCTGTTACCCACCTCCACCTCCACCTCCACCTCCTCCTCCTCCTCAAACCACAGTCATTCCAATGTGCATCCCAATTAACCCACCTCCACCTCCTCCTCCCATGTGTATCCCATGCTGTAGACCAAAAAAGAAAAAGAAGAAGAAATGTGAAGAGACAATTATTGAATTGAGAAATTCTTGTTGTAATAATCCATGTGACCCTTGTTGTTGTGACCCGTGCTGTGACCCATGTTGCGGAGGTTGTGGGAGTGGCTACTGTGACAATGGAAGTTGCTGTCAAAACAGTTATTGTCAACCAAATTGTTGCCAACCTTCGCCTTGTTGTCCTCAGACTGCTTGTCTCCAGTGTTGCTAAATATTATGTGTATTATTTAAATTGTAGGGTAGTTAATTGTATTTGTAAAATTTTAAAATTTAATAAATTATTCCATTTCATCAGAATTTGCGTTCATTTACACAGTCATGTACGAAACATACTTTGTTATTTATTTGTATTTTTGAGCATTGATTGAAAAATTGACAGTAGAATTTTCAGTGAAAGTACTACTACTGTGTTTAGGATAAGATTTGACAAATTAAAATAAATTATAGTTAGCCTAAGCTTTCTTTAGAACAGTTTGTTGTGCCATAGCTTGTTTTTGTATATTTGTCAGTCCACTCGTCTCATCTTTGGGAATCAAATGGATATCAAAAATGTCTCTTAGTGTCAGGACTACTTTGGGATGTAAAATGGCACTGAAAAAAAGAGGAAGAATGGCATGTTACATAAGAATCCAGAGGAATAGTGAAATTAGCAAATGGTAATTTGATTTGCTTTTGTACATTAAGAAGGCAAGAGTCCGTGACACATAACGAGGTAGATACACATAATTATCATTGCGTCTAAAACTGTCAATTATTTCTACTGCAGCTTCCTCTGGTCCCAGAATACGAGCTGGTGAAGGATATCTGTCAAAATAATCATCTCAAGGTCAAAGGTGAATTCATTGATAAATTCATTATAGAGAGAAGATTATGTAAGCATTACCGCTCGTGTGTGTCACAGTCTTTTACTAAAGCTGTATTGACAATTGAAGGGTAGACTGTAGTAAAATTAACTTTATTTGTCTGAGATCTCACTTCCTGCCTAAGAGACTCTATAAACCTGGATATTATAATAAAATTCACAAATTAATATTCAATTGTGACAGTCAGCTCGACCATCATTGCAAATATGAAATTACCCGTGCACAGCGTGCTTTGACCCACAATAAACTGAAGACATCTTGGAAGGGACAAGTCCAGCAATACTTGCCATTGTCACAATATGACCATGATTCTTTTCAATCATCTTTGGTAAAAATTCACGAAGAATCCAGTAATGGGATAGGACATTGACCTGGTAAATTCTTTCAAATTCATTAGGATTCAGCTTCAAAAATGCATTTGTTGTTGGCATAATCCCAGCATTATTGACGACGACTGTGATGTCTCCCACTTCTTTTTTCACCTAGATTCCATTTTTCATTAAAAAAAGTACATTAAAATTTGGTATTTTTGAAAAAACTGTACCCCAGGACTATTAATTCCTTTTCTTTTTATGTAAATACCTTGGACGCCAATTCTTCAATATTTTTTCGGCTTGTGACGTCAATCTGATATCCCGTTGCCTTTGTACCCATGGACCGAAGTTGACTCACCAATTTTTCATTGTCTTTCTGATTAATGTCCCAACAAACAAGAGTTGTTTTTGGACAGGATCGAGCCAAATACAAACACATTTCTTTTCCCATCCCATTTCCGGCTCCCGTGACCTGTTTAGAATTTTATCAATGGGGTATTAAGATAATGAAATATTTCTATGAAGGATTGTTGGATTCATTTATCCTTTTAACATAGCTAAGTAGTAGTAGACTTTTGAGTTTTTTTGACCCACAGTTTTTACTGCAGCACAGTAAATACATGTGTTGAAATGAGTGTAAAAATGAGGATAACCTTGAAAACAGGTGTGAGTCTGTTTACTATCATACGTGCTTTGAGACATAACAAAAAAAGTTCCTCGACCTTCCATTTCATAGGAAGTGGAAGATAGTTTCATCCAGAGAGAGAATGTATGTACAACTCAACAAAAAGTATATAATAATTGGCGACTGATTTATTTATGAAAATAATATTTTGTCCACGTCTCTCCAGTATTTACTAATTTATATCACTGAAAAAAATCCAGAAATAAATCCTCTCACTTTCATTTTGTTCACTTACCAGAATAATTTCATTGTCCAAATTCTTGAATGGGACTGGGACGAACGTTCTATAGATAGCTTCAGTGTATGCCCATGTAATTCCAATGATCAAGTATCCCAGGTCAAACACAATTTTCCAAATAGTTTGGAGCCAACCGGTATAATCAGTATTTGTACTCATATTTACTTTCAGACTTTTAAAATTACAGTCACAACTCTTTGGTGGTCAATTTATTAAAGTTACACTGATTGACGGTATGATGTGACTGGTTCAGCACAAAAATTAAATTGAATTTGATTCGCCTGGATCAAAGAGCACTACTTGACTGATTAGGAAGACCAATGTACACTCTGTCCTTTTGGAACGGACAATCATTACTCACATTCTGGATGTAAATACTTGACTGCAGTTTTTTCTGCATAGTCGAACACTGTGTACTACACAGTGTATGTATGAATGGTTATCGAATGTACCTTGTTATTCGCCTTGAAAGCATTTGCTTTTCATTTTCATACAAAATCTTCCCTATATCTTTGTTACTGCGTGTCGCACAGGAGTGTTTTGTTTGCATGTACATTTTATTGTATTAACGTTAGACAACATAAGTATATTTGTAAAATAAATTTTGAACATGTAACTCTCATCTGATGGGAAATTCTGAAGTTTTGATAAAATGGAAGCTTTGTCTGTAGTCACTGTCTTTTGAACTTGAGATTGTGTAATATAAAATAGAAGTTATTTACACTCATACGCTTCAGAGTGTACTAAGCTTATATTTTTGGATAGCCAATGCTTTCATTATAATGCATTGTTAATGGTGTCTCTGAGCTGATATTTTGAGTTATAATGTACACAAATGCAGAGGTTTTTAACATTTAACTTTTTAACGAGTCAAGTTCCAGCCTTCGACCACAGTACAACATGTAAGATGCTCAAAAAATATCTCATGCTTGGACATTCTTCTGAAAAACTGAAAAACAACTGATAAAATAACTGCTGAACTTTGTCTAGACATTTTATGGATTGAACAGAGAATTCATATCTTTATGAGTCGTCAATGACGACCTAAACAAACTACTACTCTTTTTATACCCAAGTGTAAATTGGTAGCCAATTATAAGGGGCACAATTTGTGCCTACATTTTATTAGTATGCAAAAATCACTGCCGAACCGAAATTCTATCACTTTATAAATTCTAAATTATGGATCCATTTTGAATCCGATAAAACTAAAGGTCACAAAATTGCCAAGTATTTTTGCACCTCACAATCGCAGTGAACTACTTATATGACTCATTTTATTTTAATTAAGATCAACTTAAATTCGTAGTTGTAGTAATGTTCCGGTCAATTTATATGCCTCCGATAATGCAAACGCCTCCATGTTGCTGTTACTATCAAGGACCTCCACAAGAAGAGGTCAAGAAGCCTTCTACCCCGCCTCCTCCACAAGGTGACATCAAAATACCTGTATTATTTAGAGATTAAAAAGTGAAAATACTAAACTTTTCTTAATTTTAGCTCCAACTGCTCCCTTCATTCCAATATGTATTCCAATGTGTCCCCCACAACCACCTCCTTGTAATACATACACAAGTTATTTATTGAAGGAATACTACAAATTGAATGTTCATTGAATGAACTTCATTCATACTTGTGTGTGTGTGTTTTAGGTTGTGTCGTCATGTGTCCACCAAAAGAAAAGAAAAGTAGTCGGTCAAAAAATCGGTCAGAGACAGAATCCGAATGCCGGAAACGTTGCGGCTGCACTGGTTCAACTGGATCATCCTCCTCTTCTTCTACCCAATCACCATCGTCATCTTCAACGGGGACTTACAGTTTTAGTTTAAGCTATAACACTGCTTCATCCGGTTACGGGTCAAATAGCTACAGCCCCAGTAACTACTACGCGTCTTCAAGTTCTTCTGGTTACTACCCATCTACCAGTTATTATTCTGTGTCCTCTAGTTACTCAAGTACTAGTAGTAGTAGTAGTCCCCGAAAGCGGAGGAAAAGTAAATGTAAAAAGGTCAAACAGGTCAAACCAAGATACCCGGACCATTGTTGGTGTTGTAATGAAAAGAAGAAGCATTCTAAAAAACATAAAAGTAAGAAAAAGAAAGAGAGTAGTAGTAGTTCTCCTACAACTACTACTACTCATAGCAGTAGTTCTCACAGTTAGCCAATAATCCATTTTGTTTGCAATTTATAATAAAAAATGGCATTTAATCAAGGATGACTTTTTGTGGCGCATAAAGATTTTTGAATCTTACACGCTGGATCTTTTTCCTCTCATTTCTGACGAAATTGACCCTTTCTACTTTAATATTTAGGTTATAAAATTGTTAATTTGTAGTTGGATTATGCGAAGAAGAATTATAATTTACTTTTCCTTCATTGGGACACGTTACCAGTAAGTATTTTTACAATCTGAAACCAAAATTTAACTAATACCAACCGGTCATTATTTTATAAGGGACATGTATTTGATTTACTATAATAAATCATTTATTTACAGGGGGATGCAAAGAGGTGGTACGAATAAAACAGAGTCGAATACCGTACAAGGGGTCTTAGAATGTGCATTAAGTACTATAATTGGAAAAGATACTAACATCACAGTGTCCAGTAGGACAGATTCTGGCGTTCATGCCTTGGAATCGACAGCTCAAGCTGACATCGATGGTTTAGGTGAGATTCATATTATGTTTTGTATGTAAAGATGTTTGAAAAAAAACTTAGGTTTCTTTATTTCATATGGTGTTTACAGATGACGTTAAACGCTTTATTTATAGTCCTGAAAGGCTTTGCCAACACTTGAATTCAACTCTTGATGACAGACTCACAGACATCCGTGTGAAAAGGGTGGTTGAAGTTGAACCAGATTTTCATGCCCGACATAGTGCGTCGTCAAGAACTTACTCATATCGTATTGCTGTTGCTAAGTTGGGGGGTATGTAAAATAAGAAACAATACACATTATTTGTAGATAATTCATTTAGTATAAATCAATCAAAAGAGATCCATACCGAATAAGTATGAAATATAAGTAAGAAATAATACTGGGTAAAACTTGAATTAATTTATTTTCCAGAACACTTTGGAAATATATATTCAGTTAATAAAACCACAGCGATTCTGTCAATATCTGATCTCTATCGTTGTTGGGTTGTTCCTCAACCTTTTGATGTCCAAGCAGTGTCCAAGGCTTGTGAGCTTTTTCTAGGAACATGGAATTTTCATTCATTCATGATGTCAAGCAAAGAAACAAACGTCTTTGATATTGATCATCCCAAATTTACTAAAACTTTGACCAGAATTTCATTTCATAAACTTAACCGGGAGGAAGTAAACAATTTTGATCCGGTGTCAAACAAATTGGACTTTTATGATTTCAATATTGAAAGTACTGGATTTCTTCGACGACAGGTACTCATTCCTTTTTTAAACCAATATTTCGTTATTTTGTGTGGAAGATGAAGGTACTAAAAAATTATCATTGCATGGAGTTTTCGAACTAGAATTGTAATTCTTAATCATAGAGATGTTTTATGATTGACGTGAAATTCTCTTCATTGCTGTATGATATGTGTCAAATTTACCTTTTTGTTGTTGTAGGTACGACGAATGACTGGCCTATTAGTAAGCATTGGACAGGGAAAGTTATCACCAGATGTTATAGTGAAATTGCTCACAAATCCAGAAACAGAGTGGGACCATAACTGTACGGCTTTACCACCGGATGGACTTTTTTTGAAGTCAGTTAACTATGAACGTGTTCCTATAACTAGGGGTCCATTCTCCTAATTATCGTTTGTGATCTTGTAAGTGTCAATACTGTCAATCATAAGAAAATGGCCATCGCACCTGAAAGAGGAGGAGATTGTGAAAGTTCTAGTTTTTTGCAACAATTACAAGGAAAATTAAAAAGAGGGGGACTACAACCAACGGAAACAAAGTTGACAAAGCCTGACGGTTCTGTGACAATTTTAAAAAATCAGGGAAAGGAAGTACTGGGCCCTTCATCCAGTGGTTCTTCCTATGGATTTGTAGTTGACACAAAACCTGACTTGTCCGTCGGTGAAGTTATTCCAGGACTGTTCATTTCGTCACAAGATGTGCCTCAAGAACTTGAACTTTTAGAGAAATTAAATATTACACACATTTTGTCTTTATTGCCAGGCTTTCAGCTAAATTCAAATGTTAAAAACTTCATCAAGTCACATTTAGTACTTGAACTTTATGATGAAGAGTATTTCAACACAGATGAGCAGTCCACCACAATGATGGCCCTCAATCAAGCAATGAATTTTTTACATGATGTAATAGTGGGTGAAAAAAATGATAAAGTACTTGTTCATTGTAATGCTGGTTTATCCAGAGCTCCAACAGTAGTCATGTTCTATCTCATTACAAAACAAAAATACAGTTTTGATGATGCTTGGAATTTAGTTTATTCTGTTCGTCAACATGCTAAGCCCAATAGTGGTTTCCTCAAATTTTTAAAGAGTCTACGAAAGGAATAAAATATAACTTAGTAGATACCGAAACGGCCCAGAGGAATACTTGTGGTATGCAAATGTTAAATAATATTCTAAGGCTGAATTGTAAATTATTATAGTCAAACCATAGACATTGTTTTTTTCTCTAATAAAATGTCATTTTATACTTTACCTTAAAGCCTGGAGGAACAAAAGAATAAATCTACTCATAGAGTTCTATTGCTTTAGAAATTTATTGGATTTTTAATGTGAAATACTTTTTTGGTACGTCAATTCGTGTCTGGACAGGTGACAATTATATCGATTATTTTACCTTTAATTAGTGAGTAGTATGTAATATACTACTACAAATTAGTGATAAGTTTGCATTGACGAGAGAAATACACATATACGTAATTAATTACAGAACATGTATAGTACAACTGAATACATAACACTGTAAAATGTTTTTAACAATAACAATTGTAACTTCGTTCGAGTGTTTAAAGCTATCAAGATGTTAGTAAATAACAAAAACAATCTTAACATAGAGCGTGTAAATCTCACCATGTGAAATGAGAGTCTACTATTGAACTCTCTGATTAGTGTGCATCGATTACAATATTGTGGTTGAATCAAACTGTACAATAGTAGGAAAACCAGGTACGGAGCTTCAGCGAATGAGGTCATGTATCAACAGTCAATGTAGAAAATCTTTTTGAAACGCTAGAAAATTCGTTTACAGTTTCATAGCACTATTGTCAAAATGAGGAGCAGTTTTTGAAATTGGAAGGTTTCTCATTTCGTATTATGATAATAAGAACGTGTCGGGTCAGGGAACTGAACTTTGTGAAGCCTCTTGGTTTCGAAGCCTCTGTTTTTCCACTGCAGCAGGAATAAAATCAACAAACCAAGAATTAAGGTACATTTAACAATCAGATTCCTTTGGAAAGAACATTCAATTTTTCATAAGTTATAAATATAATCTTACGTCGTCGGGAACTCCTTCTCAGACTTAACTTCTTTTTTGGCCTATCATCAGCTTCAATTCCATTTATATCTTCTTCATCTACACAATATTTCAATTACGATTTTTTAAGAAAACACTCGAGGCAATAAAAAAATAATTTTTGGTTCGAATGGTCAGTACCAGAATCAATTGAATGTTGACCATTGTAAGTCCATAATCCTAAACTATGATCCCACTGAAAAATTAAACAATGATTCAATTACTTTGAGTAAGTAACTGCAAAATAAAACAAAGTGACAAAAACTCCCGCTTGAACAATAGCTGAATGAA
>WJFB01000530.1:0-57443 GCA_009870185.1 Pygmarrhopalites habei
GGGGGGGGGGGGGGGGTTCTCAAAGAGTGTTAGGATTTAATGTAGAGATATACTTTTGGAAGAAAGGGGAATTAAATTTTGAGATAAAATGTACGAAATAAAAAGTGGAGGAAGAGAGGAAGAGAGAGAGATGGAGAGTGTGAGTAAAGTAGTTGTAGTAGTTTTGGGGATGCTGACTCTTTCCCTCCTCGACTGTTGATCTTGATCCTTGATCTTGAGAATCAAACCTGTACAAAAAGTTACTGGTTCAAGGTGGTTGATGCTGGATGGTCATTAGCTTTTTTGGGAAGGAAAAGTTTTATCCACAGAAACACACACATTACATTCCACTACCTTCTTCCCTTCACCTTCCCATAGAAGAAGAGATGTACACGAGTCTACAGAGGATACTCCTGTATTTACATCATCATCCTTCACCCCCCCCCCCCCCACAAACACACACACAAAGCACAGACATGATGTAAGACTGGAAGAAATTAAGACTGATCATGTTTTGTAGGTGGGAGGCTGGAGGGAATCCATCCAGGAAATTAATATTAATAGGATATACTCAAAGTAGGGAGTAGTTTATGTTCGTCGGGATAAAATGAACAAGATTTTTTTTATAAAGATATTTATGCATTGTCATATGTAAATTTTTTTGATATCTATGTACACACATTTAGGTTGTATGGAGATATAGGGATATAGGGATCAGAGGAGGGATGAGGGAAATGTAAAAATCTGACAATGTCAACTTTAACCAAGTTCGATGGGTGGAATTAAATGGGAGAAACCTTACCTCCTTTCCTTTCGACTAGAGTAATGTATGTATTAATGTATATAGAGAGAACACATGTGGAGAGAGAGATAGGGATGTGAAAAGACAGAGAGAATTCTGATTGGGAAGGACTTTCACCAAAGACGTGAAAAAACTTTGATCGCCCCTTCCTCCTCCTTTTTTTCTTCGTCGAAGGAACGAAAGATTCACGGACTAGAGATAAGGAGTGACACGAGGAATCCCCCGATGGATCAAACTCTTTGCGAAAAATTCACTAAGTCTCTTTTTTCATCAAATGCCTCATAATATTGAAACCTTGTTTCCGCATAGTAACTTTATATTCTCGGGCTTCAGTCCCTCCTCCATGTTCCAGCCTACATTGCAAAAAAAGAGTACTGAGACATGTGTGTCTTATATATCTCACTTTTTTCGAATTTGTGTGTGTCTGTAAGGTTTCCCTGACACATTTTCCAGGGGTAGGGGAAGAATAGCCAAAAAATTGCACTACCACTTTTTCCAAATTTCATTCTTCACTCCTTGCACAAAAAAGTTGGGCTAGGAATTTGAACATAATTTTGTTTTTCTAATATTTTAATTTTTTCAGCCACATCAACCCAAATTGTACAAAATTATTTTGGCAAACTTTACACATATTAGCAAATAACGGAATTTTTTACACAAACAAGCGTTAAAATGCCAAAGGTGAAAAGGGGTTTGAAAGACAAACAAAGTTTTACTCAATTCGCGAAATATCCTTAAAGTACACATCAAAAAAATTTGTTCATTTCCTAGAATCAATTATAGTAATTTTTTAAAACTTAATCTTTTCAACAACTTGACCAACAGCCAATTTAACCAGAGAAAAAAATTGGGAGTGATTGATGAAACTTGTTCAATCTACAGAATCCATTGTGTGTCCTACTCTTCTCGAGAGAGAGAGAAAAAATGGAAGTTTGCAAAAAATTTTAATCCTCACCCTGCAAAATTTTTTTTTCTCTTTAGAGACCCCGCGCCACCACCTTTGCCCTACATGATCTCTCTCTTTTGTATACCTATGGATGTGTTCATCTTCTATCTCCCTCCTTTACCTGTACAGTGCAGAGAGTGTTTGTGGTGGTATCGGGGAGGGCGGAGGAGGAAAAAAGTTGTTATAAATAAAATATGTGAGTATCTTTAGCTCATAGGAAAAAGACTTTTTAGACACACAGACATACAAATTCGATATGGAAAAGTTATACACGGGCTTTGTGTACATCTCCCAGTTTGAGAAACTCTCCATCTATTTCTATAGGGAGTTTGGAAAAACCTTTAAAAGGTTTTTCTTGGGCCAGCATCTTTTTCCTCCTCCATACAGTTCCATCCATTGAATGTGGGAAAGCCTGACTGTACACGGATGTCATCAATATGTGCATGGCTACAGAGAGTGAGTGAGATCGATAAAAGATCCTCCTAGACATCTCTTCTGGGTCCAAGAGTCTAGTCCACACACACACACACACACACATAATACCTCCATACAGACACAGTAGCGAGTAAAGTCCTAGTCAGAAAAGAAAATCCTCATGTCTATACCTAGAGAGCATGCAATAGACACTTGCCACACTCTTGTCTCCCGATGTTCCGTGTGTGTGTGTGTGTGTCACCACCACCACCACTACCCTACTTGTAAATGCTCAGAGCGTACGCAGAAAATTATTTCCAGAGGTGCTTACAGAAAAGTTGACACATTTTCCCCCTTGAATTGAACGTCTATAGACATACAAACACATCCACATCCACACGAAGGGATGGGGCACCATAGGGAATGGAAGACAGACACAAAAAATCCCATTGCCATTATCTTTATATCTGATGTACCCATCAAATCAAAGGACAAAAGCGAGTCAGGAAAAATTTCTTTGTCAGATTTAAAAATTTACTTGAACAGACTCTCTCCCTGCCTCTCTCCCTCTCTGTCGTTCTCTCTCTGTGTTTGGAGAAAAGGAAAATTCTCGTGATTTAAGAAATCGTAAAGCTATACATGGAAACACCTTCCACTCTCTACTGCATAGCATATAATGTGTACACTTTGTGTGATACATCCTGGACTGGTGTATGTCATGCATTATACATCCTTCCACGTCTCCGTCTCATCCCCTCCCCACTCATCCATTTGAAATAACATTATGTGGTTTTGCTCTTCTTCCCCTCCTCCCTCCCTCTCTCCTCCTCTTCTTTCTTGGCTGTCACGATCAGCTCTTACCTTCAAAAAATAAGTACCAAAGTACCCCCCAAAAAATGTTAGCAAAAGAAGTGAGGGAAAATCCAGAGTACTTCAATTCTCCCTTGCTGTATAATCCATCTACATAATACACACACACACACACAAAGGGACTCCAATATTTCTCAACTTGCTCACACACAAGTATTGTAGTATACGACAAGGAAGGTTTACTACTCACAATACAATACACCAATTTCTACTACCTTTTCATGGATTCCGTTAAAAAATTGGGTTTCATGTCTCCGAAAGTTCTCCCACTTCTCTCTTTACACACTACAAATTCTACACAGAGAGAGAGACACACACGGCAAGGATCGACAGTAGCTTTGAAAATTATGTGGAATTGGATGAAAGAACAAAATATCATTTTGTCTTGGAATAAAAGATAGTATATTACATTACAATACCCTCCCTCCTTATCGTGTATCATCTCATCCACATTATTCTGCAAGTGTGTATATAACTGGATATTAAATATCCATAATCATAATTTATTTGTCTTCAAATATCTCAGCATTTTGAGTGTGTACTGTGTAGCGTAGTGGCGGGCAGCCGTGTGATACATGTATGTACTTCCCTACCTGTCCAGCTTCACAGGAAGATAGTTAAGAGTAATATCATAATAATAGTACACCGTCAACACCATACCACACTAAAACAATGCTATAAAACTTTTTATTTATGCTCACTGGATCATCACATAAAATGTTTTTAACTCCTTCCAATCCCTCCCCAAAAATATAATATTTTTATTTAATATCCTCCCCATCTCTCTTCAACTTCCTTTATCCTATCATTCCACAAAAAATGTATAAAAAGTGACTGCATAATACCCACAAATTTTTTTTCTCCATAAAAAAATCCCCCCGTCTGACATTGCACTTTATCATTTCCTCATCCCCTCTCCTAACTACGGAGCCGCACGGAAAAGTAAGGTGGAATCGCGATTGCATTAATCCACCAAGTTTTATATAGTCCACAAGTTGTTATTACTCCTAACTGTTATTTTCTTATTCTTCTTTTCGGACGTCCATATCTTTCTTATTTTTGCATCGTGCATCTACATACATGAACACACACAAACAAAATAATTGTAGTTTGGCTTCTTGACAACTCTATTCCCATACATTTGTACAGCAAAACTCTTCAATACATACCAGTCGCTTTATCACTATGTCGACCTTCCCCTCTCCTGAAGTAGGAGAAGGAAAAGTGAGATTAAAGTGTACACACGAAATCCTCAAAAAATCCAAAAGACAGAAGAAGGGAAAACAAAAGTAGCGGCTTGTGACTTTTTGTTTTTAATTTCGTCTTCCAACTCTTTCTGCCTAAATATCAGATCTATCTTTCCAGTGTGTGCGAACAAAAATATATATTAAAAAGTCTTCTTCTCCTTTCAACTCAGGTGAAATATGAATATAGACAGATTATGGAGGTTGAGCTATCTCAAAAGGAATTAAACTTCCTGACTTCCCTTCCTCACAATGTCCATTGTACATGTATGCGTACGGAGAGTCATTTAAGACGGGAGAAGGGAGAAGATAAGGATAATTACAGTATGAGCACATGGTGGTTTTGATCTGATAGACAAAGTCTAGCTGTACATACAGAGAGAGTGTGTGTGTGATGCAAAAATGACAATGTTCCCTTTCCTCAATACACACATACACCCCCACACATTCTCCCACAAAGCGTGGAGAGATTATAGACAAGGAACGGACTTGGCTAGCCAAAGAAAGGAGGAGAAGAGTCTTGTGTGTATGTGCGTCCTCACAATGTAACAGCAGCTCAGCCATCTAGACTGACTCTAGAGTAGAGTAGACCAAAACCCTAAGCCCATGCTTAGGACTCTCCTATAGATGCTTTTCTACATCCCACACTCTCACTCTCTCTCACCCTGTGCTGTGCAGTGTGTGTGTGGTGTGTCTTTATATGTACAATTTTCCGGCACTTATTTTTTGCCAAAATAGTATCTTTGCCAAATTCCCTCGTTTGAATGAAACAACCACCATTTCATATGCAGACTAATAAATTATGTTGATAAAATCCTTGTTCCATTTCCCACCAGCTCCCCCCCCTTTCTCCCCTCCTCGTCTTTCCCCAATGAAATTGTCATCGTCAAAAAAAATTGATTTTTGAAACTGCAAATTTTGTGTACACACACACACAGTCTCATGTGTTGTATCGGCGGATCCATATAAAAGATAGTTTAGTTGTGTTACTCAAAAATGTGAACATCTTTAACACTTCCCATTTGGACCCCCCATCCATATCGTCAATGAAAATTGTGAGCCAATTGTGTGTGTGGGGTCATAAAATGTTTGTGTGTGTGTGGCGGTTGTGATGGAGCGTGTCGACTCCAAATTATATTTAGTTCAACTAAAACTAAACGTACACACACTCTCTCTCTTGTTACTACTAAATATACATTCAATTGTTTAATAAACAGTCGTCGTGTTTTTTTGTGTCTTCACAAATTCCCTCAATCTGCAAGTAAACACGATTAGTGAGTCAACAGAGAGAGAGAGAGGGAGAAAGAAGGGGAGAAGAAGGAAAGAGGAGGGCTGTGAAATAATGGACTTAATAAGGCAATTTGCAAGGGAAAGTAATAGAAAATAAGTACACATCTTTTGTAGTTACGTATATCTTCCTCGGTGTGTGTGTCTGTGTGTGGGTTGGCTCAGTTTGAGGTGATTTCCAGTCTGTATGTACAGAGAGTGTGTGTGTGTGAATGGGGTAGATAAAGTTAGACTACACCTAAAGCCACGTCTTTCTTTGTACTTTGATTCTCCTTGTAATGTAATACAGGGAGAGGGACGGCCGACTGTAGTGTTAGTGCCTTTGTGTAAGACTTGGAACATTATTACTCTTATTACTGTGTATATTTTATCTGTGGGATTGTACTCGAATTGAACCAAGAGAGATAACACACGCGTACATACCCCACACACACACACACACACACGAAATGTTAAAAGAGAATGACTGAGTTTGAGAATTAAATCTGGTCAGAGCCAAAAAAGTTGAGAGCAGGGATGTTTACTCTTAGAACTCTCTTGCATGTCAACAAATAATGGACTCAAATTGCTCAACAATGGCCTCTCACATTCTTTTTCTCATTTTTAGGGAAATGGCCTCAATGTCAACAAACTCCGGTTATTGTTGAGCCAACGTGTGTGTGTGTGTACTGTTTTATTTATACTTCTCCCAACTGACACACACAAACACCCTGACGGACGGTGTTGTTGTCTGAAAGAAGAAGACAAGGGAGAAAGTGGGAGAGGGAAAGGAAATATTTTTACAACACCTTACACGAAAGAAAGTTGGATGGTTTTGTTCCCGTTGTAGCCGCTGTATCATTAGAGCACCTTTCCCCTGGCAACGTGGAAGAATTCACATCTGCTTATCGTAAAAACAGACAAGTGCGAGTTGTAGTCACTCCATCACAGTGCGGAAGCCACAACAGTGTGTGTACAGTGTAGAACAAGCAGTTCTCCCAGTAAAATAAAGACATTTTAACTGTTAGGGTAATGGATAATAGTCGTATAACTCCGACTCCCACCTCACATCATCATTACATAATGGGCCAAAGTATGGAGCTGTGGAGAGAGTGGAGAGAAAAGAGGGTTCATATTCCGAAAGTGTGGGCAATCATATGGGAATTGGGAAGGGTAGAGAGAGAGAGAGAGAAATGGAGAAAGGGAAGAGAAAGTGTGTAGGTGTGGGTGTACTAAAATAATCCTCACTCTCCACTATCGTTCGCTTGGCATGTGGATAAGAGTTCAATAGTGTTTTGAACAAAAAAAACTTACTAATAGAGGCAAGAATGAACGTGCACTGGGGATGAGAGAAAGAGAAGGGGAAAGCCGTAGAAAAGAGAGAGAGAGAAAGCGAGGAGAAAGGAGGAAAAGATTCATTACATCGCTCGTGCCGTTACTTTGATTACCTTCCCTCCTTTTTTCTCTTCTCTCTTTCACTCGAAGCTCAAATTGTGGATTGCATGACGAACCCAAGAGAGAGGGAAGGGAAAATGTATCGAAAAATTCCCTTTCTCTCTCTTTCTCTCTTCTCTTCTTCTTTTTCTGAAGGTGTTACGAAGTACCTGTTTCCTCAAAATACTTAATTTTTCCTATTTGACATTTTGAAATAAATTTCCCCCACACACACTCACCCTCTCACTCACATGATGGCAGTATATTTATATGGATGAGTTTATTCTTTTCTCCATTTCTTTGCGTCTGTTCTCAATATAATGTGTGTGTGTGTAGTATGCATCTATGAGATTGAGTAGTAGAAGTGTGAGTATAGAAGTGTGTGTGTGTGTAATTTTTTTCTCCTTCGTCTTGAGTTTTTGAGTGGCAGAGGCGGTGGTAAAGGTTGCTCCGCTTCTTCCTCCCCTCTACTCTCTTTTTTCGGTTGTGCCTTAAGAGGGGTTAGTGTTGGGGGAGCGTGGAATTGCAATTGGAAGGTGTGTGTGTGTGTATGAATATAGGCCATGGTTTTTTATGCATGCATATCTGATGGGTTATATGAGGAGGTAGTGTAAATGCCGTAAAAGTAACTTGTAAAAGATTAATGCCTCACAGTTTGTGCCGTGCTGTTTGTGTTTCTCTATACCCCCTTCCACATGTATACGTATGGGCGTGTGTGTGTGTGGGAATACTACATGTAGAATAGTTCTTTTTCCTTTCCTGGATGTGGGCAGTGTGTTTGTGTGTAAGGAGGTTGGGCTGGGAAAAGGTAGGGAGAAAGTAGAGAGAGAGTAGCACTCTAGCTAGCTATTTGGTTCTAATGTTAGATGGATCTGGTGAATTAAACTTTTCCTCTTATGACTCTTTCAGAATTTTCATTAGGTAGTAAAGTGGGAGCATATGGTTTTTGTGCTGAGCTGAATATTAAGTATTTGAATTTATCGTCCTCCTCTTCTCCTCCCTCCGTCGAAAGTGGGGAGAAGGAGGTGAGGGAAGACTGAAGGAGAGAGAGAGACCCTAACACCCGATTCAAAGGGAGAAAGCAAGAGAAAGTGGGAACACGGATGAAAAACAAGAGAAAGTAAAAATGGGATGAAATGGGAGGAACAAGTCCAAAGTTTTTTTTGAAGGTATGAATAGTCGTCATTGTGGGTTTGGAGCACATTTATGAATGAATAAAAAGTGTTGCAATGCAATGGGCGGATGAATTCAACAAATGATGGTTGTACTTTTTCTCTCTCTCTCTCTCCTCCACATACACTCCCTCCCTCCCCTCGCTCTGCTTTCACTGAGCTTAAATGTGAGGTTGATTGTCGGTCAGCGGGTTCTGCTTGAGTACTTTCATAGTCACACACACAACCAGCCAACACACACACACAAAGGCTGAGAATAACATAAGGAATGGCATTGAAATATAAGGCACACACGCGTACCTTCCCCTTCCCTCTCTCGCGACTTGATGTCTCCCTATAAGACCACATACATGTATACATGTGTAAGGAAGATAGTGGATGCCTACGGAGGAGGATCCACGGAGGCGCTCCACGTATTTACAGCGTAGTGGTGTGAAGTGTGGGATTTGAGGGAAGAAAAGTAGGAGAAAGCAAAAGGTCTTTTCATTGTGTTTCATGAAAGGTGAAGCATCATAGCCATACACTATTGTGGTACAGCTTCAAGTGTATATTGTGTGTCTGTTGTGTGTGTGTGTGTGCTTGTGTTATGTTGTGTATGTGTATGTGCCTGACTCTCTTCCCTCAGTTTCCCTGCATGTTCCTGTGTGTGCCGTGTGTGTGTGTGTTTATTTTAGTCTCTGTATGAGGTGAGGAAGTAGAAACGTGCATGAAAGAGAGAAAAGGCACAAAGGGAATACCTGCTGGTAAAGAAAGGACATATTCTTAGGTTTAGCGCAGTGGAAAGGAGAGAGAGAGAAAGTCTGTGGAAGAATGACGCAGGTGCGCAAGAGAAACGAGAGACCCAATCAAAAGTCTCCCTTCCGCAGTGTAAATCTGAGCCTTTACACATCCATACATCCACAGCTCCATACATACACACATTCATACTCATAGCCAAGAATCATGTATATACGATCGGACAATAGAGAATAGAGAGGGAGAAAGCAAGAGAAAGCAGCAGGAGAGAAAGAGAGAGAGAGAGAGAAAGAGGGGAAGTCTTGGTTACTGCAGAAATTGCGCCCCGTACACACCAACTCACAACTCGTTTCGTGTCAGACGATCGGGAGGATTTGTGAGAACGACACAAACTGCCCGAGTCACTCAAAAAGAGTCCCTCTCAAAAAAACAGTCAGAATGGTGCTTCTGAGTTGTTCCAACGTTGAGAAGAAAAGAAAACACTGAGAGACGAGGAGGAGGAGGAGGGGGGCCAGAGCAGTCTCAAAAAAAAATTTTTTTTGAAATTTTGAATACAAAAAAAATCATCATCATTATTTTGACTGCTAAGAAGGGAAGGAAGGAAGGCGGTGGCGGCGAAGAAGGAAGAAGACAGCAGAGTATAGTGAATAATAATAATACAAAAGAAAAAAGGTGGCGACGATTTTTGTTCACAAAAGTTGTTCTCTTTGTGAAATATTCCTCAGAAGGAGAAAGAGAAGGGAGGAGGAAGAGGTCAATATTTTGTTGTTTTTTTTCATCGGAGTGACCGGAGTGAAAAAGAGAGTTAAGTCTATTTGTGAAGGATCATGAGGGAAGGGAGAGAGAAGAAGAGATAATAATAAATAGGAAGGCTTCACCGCCGCTTTCCTCCTCTCTTCATCATCTCCGCCAACGACGACGACGACGATAACAGCAACCGCAAGAGAAAGTATCAACGAGAGAAGAAAGCTTTCCTTTTCATCATGATCGTTGTAACAATGGACGAGTCCATTTGTGAGTCAAGCCAGTGTGTTCCTTAAAAAAAGTTGTTTCTTTTTGAAAAAAAATATCGTTTTTTTTTCAAAAAATAAAATTGTGAGACTCAGATGACGTCGCCGTCGACGACAAACATCACAGTCACCAGCCACATTGTTGCAAGAATGTACGTACTCTTGTACGTCATGCTGTCGTTTGTCCTACTGCTCAAATGTACATCTTTTCTTGGAGTGTAAGTCGTCTTCTTCTATATCAAAAAACTCAAATACACAAAATCTCGTTATACACACCAACACAAACACATTTCCAGTCCCCTTTAGAAACGAAAGGAAAGGCTCTGCTTTGATTTCATCGCATCTGCTGTTGAAATGGGGAGGAGGAGGGAGGGTTGAGATCTGTGCGAGAAGAAAGGGAGGGGATACGAGGAGAGAGAGGGAGATCAGTGGTAAATACCAAATGGCAAACGGGGAGAGAGAAAAAAAAACGAAGGGCTTCTTCTTCTTCCTCTTAAAAATGGAAGACGGAAACGAAACGACCAGGATGTTTTTTTTCTTTGAAAAGAAATTAAATTTGAGAAACCCATTTGACCCTCTTTCGTCACCTCCACTCTCTGCCATCATTTCTTCTTGTACAGCCTCAATAGTTCGACACATTTAAAAATATACTATTTTGTTGGGATTCCTCCCCCACCTCAAACTCAAATGATGCATTGGATATTGGACTGTCATCGGAAAATTCCCTGAATTTCTCTTTTTGTCCCCAATTCAAATTAAAGTTTTAAATTTGTCTCCTTTTTTCGTGAGGTCATGTGTGTGTGCCCGTGAGGAAAGAATTTATTTATATAGAGTGATCTTTGAGTTGGGCTCAAACAGAGCTGAAGGGATAAAGGATGAGGAGAAAGAGAGAGAGAGAAAGGAGTAGCGATGGAAGGAATGTTTGAATGATAATGAATGAATTTGTGATGAATCGGGGATTCCTTCGCCTATTCTGTCCTTGTTCTCTCTCCCTCTCTTGTCCTCTCTATCTCTTAAACAAGAAAAGTGCAAGCCCAGCGTTAGGACAAATATTGAGCTCGACGAGAGCGTCGAGAGTAGCGCGATCGTCTAAATGAGTTCGCGTGTATGTGTGTTATGTATCTGGGTGTATGTCGTCGTTGTCCTGAGGTTCGTATTTCTCAACACAAGAGTCTTGAGGGTTAGATGAAGCTGGTTGGGGTGTGTGTGTGTATGTGTGTGTGCGTTCCTCGCCACATAAAATATTGATACACAGCCAGTTATTTGGGTTAAGCACGTACAAATTGCCCATTAGCCTGGGATCGCATCACCATCAAGCTCATAGTGAGGAATAGAACTTGATTTTCTTTGCCCAACAATACATGGACTGGATTCTCAGATACAGTCTCTCCCAACACACACACACACACACTAAAGACACAGAGGGGAAAGTGGAAAGTCAACCATCTGCTGGGTGTAAGCGTGACAAAGACAGAAGGAAATGAAAAAAAGCATAAGGATAGCCTCAGAGATTTTCTATTTTCTCTCTCTTCGTATGTGCACACACACACGACGAGGCACACAACAAACACAGAAATATGTGTACAACCCCAGCGCTTGCCTTTGCAATTGGTTAGTTGTGCTTTCTCCCAGATAGAGGAAAACAGGAGGGAGATGAAGGGATGCAGTTTCTGGAGAAAGTGAAAGGACCGCCGAACTGTCTGTTAGTGTACGCTCTCCCCGTGTGTGTGTTTGTGTCGATGAGGGGGCAAGTTATGAGAGACATTGAGAGAAAGGCTTGGGATGAAACGTATATAAAATATAAATATGGGTTGTGTATGTGCACGAGTTGTGGATATGAGGGAGTGTGTGTGTGTTTGTGTACTTCCCTTGCAATATCTTGGCAAGTAGTTTTAAGCTGTGAGATATTGAGAGATGCAGGACGTGAGGATTTGAGAGCATAGGTCGCGTAAATTTTAGCCAAGTTACAGTAATGCTTGTGCGAAAAAATTTGGCAAACTCCGAGAATGGTATATGGTGAATAGAGTGTGTCGGAAAGGAAAATCAATACGAGAGAAAAGCGAGAAACCCGAGTGCGCAGTGTTTGTTCAGAAATATGTCTCTCAACTCACTTCTTCCCCCTTCCTCTCTCTCTCCCACACCAACTCTTTTGGTGTGTGCCTCTATGTTCCTCTATGGTTTACTAGGATATAATCAAACCTCGTTTTTCATTGCCATTTGAACAAATTTGGGAAGGGGCTGGTGACAACCTTTTTTCCTCTTTATCTTCCTCCTCCCCTTCCCCTCTCCTTTCTGTGTGCAATGGGCACTCGTAAAAATAAAAGGAGGGGAGCGGAAAAAATACAAACAAATACGAACACACACATACACACCTCCTAAACGTGTTTACTATTCGGATGAGTTTCTCACTTGACTTGAGCATTGATCAGAGAGAAATCAGTTTGACGGAGGAAGGAGGAGATGGGAGTTGAGGGTAGGGAAAAAACAGTATAGCTCTTTTTTTCTGAGTATAAATCGACTCTTTATATCTTTTCATTCCCACTCCCCGTCTCTCTACCCTTCTCAGCCCTTGCCGGGGAAAGGCAGAGGCAGAGGAGAGAAAGGGCAAAGTGTGCATGTGGGGGAGAAGAGAAAGGAGAGAGCAGAGATCTCTGTGTCCTCCAAACTGGGTTTATTTCTCGCTAGATGAGATAGGAGGCTGCTGAAAAGTTTTCAGAGGAAAAAGCTCTTGATTGTGAAGAGCTCCCATCCTCCTCCTCTCCTCCTCCCTCCACCTCTCATCTTCCACATCCCCATCCTTTTGTATGGAGGTCTGAACAAGTGTGTAGATATGCCACCCAGGTTCAGATATTAATACGTTCAAGTACCCACTCCTCACCAAAAACTCCCTTTCTCTCTATATACGCTTCTCTCACCTAGAGCCTCATTTCGAAATACACACACACACAGCCGCATATCAACACACATACAGAGAGAGAGAGAAGCCCTCCTCCTCTCTGTTTACATGCATGCTATAAATATGTAAAGTGGAAATGGTGAAAGCGGAGGGAGAGCAGACTCCAGTCTCTAGATGAAAGATAGAGAGTCGGAATTGCGAGAAAAATTTGATTACATGGAAACCTGTTTGATGTGTGTGTGTTTGTGTATTGACTATCAACTCATCTTACGTCTTGACGTGGGAGGTCTATGTGTGTAGTCGATGATTGGCATTATAAATTGATGCATCAGGTGAAACATCTTCCCATTAAGGTAGGTAGCTCGCTGGCTGCTCTCCCGCCACACACACACACCGTCTCCCGCTTTCTCTTCTCTTGTCTCTCCAACGAAGCGGCCGCACACCAACACACACAAATATGGTAGTGTTTGTGTGTGATAACAGAACAAACACCACCATTTCTCTCTCTTTTTTTATCATCTGCATACAATTTTCATTATCTTTCTGTCTTTCCCCCTTCTTCCTGCCTCAAGACCTTGAGTCTTCTCACTGAGATTGCCCCCATTCTTCCCCATACTCTCTCTCCCTCTCGCTTTCTCTCCCTTTCTGTCGCTTTCTCTACACATTGAACCAATAAATCCAGCTTCTCCTATTTTGTTGTACATTCCCTACTTTTATTATTATTATTTGTACACACTCCTCTTCTCTACTCTACATTCTTTATCCCTTCCTCCTCTTTTCTCCCTTTCTCCCACTCTCGTGCCCTTCACTTTGTTCTCGGGTGTGTGTGTGTTGGAGGAGCTGAGAGAGCATTAAGTTTGCAACAAATTTACTCTCCCTCCCTCACTCCTTACTATTCTCATCACTACTTGCACACACACACAGAAAGACAGACAGAGAGTCGAGTACAAAATGCACTCGTCTTTTTCTCTCTCACTCTCTCTCGATCCCCACAGGCTTCTTTCTCCACTTTCTGCCTCTCAATCATTTCACAGTACTTCCCCTTCCAACCGTCCAATTATCTCTTTTATACCTACAACTACCCTTTTCATTTTTAAACACCCCCTCCTTTCCCTCTCTCTCTCCTTTTGTTCAACCCGTGAACCCTTGAATTTCTCACTCTGCAGTACTCCTCCTTTAGTTTTCATTCATACAATTTTTTACGGCACACACACTCCATACATACACAAACAATACTGTCGGTCTCACTCTCCTTCATGAATAGAATTTCTCTCTTCATTTTGTGTGCCCTCCTTTTATCACAATCCTTTAAATTTCTATCTCCTCCCTGTGCACACCCCACCCACCCTCCATGTGTGTGTGTCTGTGTGTGTATCAAGAAATTTGAGACACCATCTTCCAAAGAAAGAAATAAAGAAAAAAATCCCATTCTTCCACTTTCTCCCTTTCAGTTTCTCTTTGAAGAGATGACAGTCCCCGTATCTCCGCACAATAATACACGTTATACAATTTCCCTCCCTCCCTCTATTTTCTAGCATATAACCCATGGAGACACGTTCTGTGGTTTGTTTGTCCCCTTTTTTCCCGAGACTGACATGGAGAGAGTAGGAGTGTGACTGGGTGTGCGTGTGTATCTGTTTGTTGCTATCCATTTCAACTATCTTGAGTCATCTAACGAGGTTGGACAGGATTTCTAGTCGACTGTCACTACTCATTTGCCAAGAAATCTTTTTTGGGACATCATGTCCTCCCCAATTCAACTTGACATTATGAATTATTAGCTAATCCCTCTACACACACACACACGCACACACCCATGTTCAATTCTGACTGAGAATTGCTCCAATGTTATCCTTCTCCATCTTCTACAAAATTATTTTGGTGGGCAGTTAAAATGACTGTAGAACATTTTCAAGGTGGGGGGGGGGGATGTGAAGTGACTCCTTCCCTGATTTCCCTCAACTCTTCTTTTTTCATCTGTTAAAAAAATTTAAAATTCCCTCCACGTCCAAGAAAATGCCCTATCCCACCCTTAAAACACATGTGGACACACATCTACAAAGGAGGGAGAGGCATAGACAATCTTTAATTTTTCAGAGTACATTCCTGCAATAAATTATGCAAATCAAAAGAAATCTTTTCTTTTCCTCTCCACCGCCCTATATCCAACTACTCAGGGAATTGTAAACAGAGACAGAGGCAGGGATGGAGATTGTAGGTAAGGAGAGACTTGAGGAGCTATGGAGCTTTTATCTTTTTGGACAGAGATAGAATACAAGAAGAAGAAAAATCCTCTTTCACTCTATACTTTCACTCCATGCAAAACGTGGGATGTACATCTGAACTGTAAAATCCCACCACCACCACCGCCACACACACAAGAATACCTAGGGATATGGATAGCCGAGTGGATTTAGTCCATATAAATTTTAGGGAGGAGAAGGAAGAGGGAAAAAAATCATCCGAGAATAGATTGTAGTTAGGCATGTCGTTATCTTAAGTCATTTCACCACAACTCTCGGCGGCGCGTCCCCTCCTATTTTTTTGTGATTTATCACGAGGCGTGCACGGAGGATCATATACAAAGTAGTGAGAGGGAGAGATAGAGTGAATGTATTTTTATGGCATGTCCCTTTCCCTTCCCCACTTTCCCTTGGCTAGGCCAGCTCGTAAGGTATGACTGAGTAATAATGGTGAAAGGAGGGGGGAAGGTTAATGGATAACAAGGTAGGACTCCTTTGAAACATTTTCTTCTTAAGTATTCATAAAGGAAATGATCTTAATGGATCTGGTTGTGTGTGTGTGGATCTTCTTCCATCTCATCGATAGTCAAATCCTTGTGAGATCCCCCCTTTCTCCCCTATCTTAGTTAATCTTTGGGCGTTAACTTGGAAAACCTTCGGATTGCATTATGGTAATTTGGGACGAGGAAGTGATGTATGTGTGGATGTGGATGGGAGAAAGAGGAAGCAGCTATAACTGCTGAATAGCTATTGGGGGTGACGGGTAGACTTGAGTTTGAGACTGGCAGACGGACTGACGGAGGAGGAGGAGGAGGAGGGGGAGTGGGGAAGAAAAAGAGAAAAGTCAAAATGAACGAGGAAATACTAATTCCGGGACTCGCCTCTCTCCCTCCCTCTAAAAGTATCTTGGCTACTCTCTCTCTCGCTTTCTCTACAACTTTTCCTTTCCTTACTTGTTTAGTGTGGCACACTCCGCTCCTCGTTGGCCATACACATTCAGTACGGGAGCATGTTATGTGTGTGTAGTAAAAACTGTGGGATTTAGTCATGTCCGGATATAGCCCGTCTATTCCAGAGCACATTGTGAGTGAGGGAGAGAGTGTGTGTGGATTCTATGAAGAATGCATGGGGATGTGGATGTGGATGAGTGTGTGTGGATGGCTGGGATATGTGGACTTTCTCTTCATGACCGGAGCAAGAGTAGGAGAGAGAGAGAAAGTACAGAGTAGTTTCCCTTCGATACAAAATGTACGTATGATGAGAGCCAAGGCTGTACATGCTGGACAGTTTTCTCTCTCTCTGCTTTTCCCTTGGAGAAAGCGGCATGTAGAAAGAGAAAGCTCTCTCCATGTTCTCTCTCTCTACCCAGTCTCTACCCTCCACTTTTCTCCCGTCTCTCTCTCTCCTCCATTTCTCCTTCCTACATCGTCTTGTCTTGAAGGGAGAGAGGGGAAAGCTAAAGGAGGAAACTGGCTTAGAGAATTTCACGCAAAACACATATATCACGTCCATATTCTCTCTCCTCCTCCTCCTCTCTTCTTCTGTATAAATGCCGACATGGATCCCAGTGATGACGCAAGTGCGCAGTTGCTTCCATATCAGAAGCATACCCAACGCAAATCTCATCTCCGCTTGTGATGCCATGCAGATAGATAGATATTCGTCGTCTTAGTCCTTGCTCTCCTTCCCTCTCTCTCCCCTATTCTCCACAGACACACACACTCTCCTCTCATTCTGTCAAATGGAACCATCCTTTACTTTCTCCGTGAAATAGGGGGCCAGCCATATCCATGAGAAAGGGTGAGACAGAGTGTGTGTGTGCTGTGTAAGGACTTTCTCCATATATTTTTGTGGGACTCCCTATACACTTAACTCTTGGCAAATGATAGTAGCGAGTGAGAGGGAGGGAGGAGGAGAGAAAGAGGCTGGGGAATGGTCGGAAGAATTGGAAGTAAACAATATTATCAGAATAAAATACATGAGCTTTATATAGACTCTCAAACAATCTTTTTGTACACAGCCACCCTCTCTCACTCTCTCCAAGCCACACGACCAACTCTACTTCTTTCCTCCATCATTTTTTAAGGAAAAAAAGAGAGAGAGAAAATTTGTCTGAAGAATGAGACCCAACTTTCACTTTTGTGAGAGTCAAATTTTTTTCCCATGTATTTTAAGACACCCTCTCTTTTCTCTTTGTTTCCTTCACATGATTTGCTGCAGTCTGGAGGCTACATTATGAATAGACACTGTCCACCATCATTTTTTAGACTTGACTTTGAATGTGTGTGTCTTAGGAAAAGGAGGGTGAGAGGAGGGGAGAAAAGAGAGGAATGTCTGTGGAGAATAAAATGGGTTAAAAGTATAGAGAGTGGAGTGGGGATAGGCAGCATAGTCGAGGCCAGGGATGGGTATAAGGAGAATTGAGAGAAAAGGTAGTTTCACACATTGAATGTTCGCCTTTTTTCACAGGTTGCAATTAAAGTCACTTGACGGAGGGAGATGGAGAGAGAGGGAAAGGGGGGAGTCTAGAGCAGACCCCAAGTTCTGTACGTGGACTGTAATGCACGTAAAACATTGATGAAGAATTCATGTCCAAGTCGTTTCTTTCTTTTTCTCGTTTTTTCTTCCCTCCCCCCTTTCCCCCTTCCCTCTCTCTTTCTCTCTACTTCATCTCAGAATATGTAGTGCAGAAAAATACTTATATATTTTTTACATAGTCTATATCGAGGAGTGAGCGAGTGTGTGTGTATGCACTTTGAAATATAATATAAGGCAATGTTGGAGTTTCACATAGTAATCTAGGTTTTCTCCGAGCCAGTCTTGAGATGTAAATCAGAAAGAAAGTGTTCTCTCGGAGAGAGAGAGAGAAAGGGAGAGAGTTAAGAGTTGGACTCAGGATTTATATGCAGCCTTCACTATCCAGATAAATAGAATGGGTCCCCCATGGCATGCATATAATAATATATACACGACACAAAGACCCTCTCTCTCTCCAACTTTAACTTGTAATAGTACACAACTCGAAAACTCTTTTCCCCCTCTCCCCCTTCTCTCTCTCTCTCTCTTTCAACCTTACAACTAGCCTTCTCTCTCTCCTCGACAACAAGGTGTTGTAAAGGAGTGTACGACGACGAAGGAGGAGGAGAGAATCGAAGAAAATACGGAACAAATTTTCCGCTGTTTTGGCAACGTATTGATTTCTCTTTGGGTTAGGGAAAAGCGGTAGTCAGAGTCATTTGTCTTTTTTTTCTTGTGTGTGATTTGTTTAGTGATATATAGGGTACAATGTCATGACTCCAAGAAACATGATATGATTATTCAAAAGTAGTTTTTCAGGTCAAGCGTGGAACATGCACTCACACTCACACACACACACACACACACAACAACAACCTCCACACTCCACCACTCTGGATAAAGCGGGGGAGAGGGGGAAATTATGTGTGGATTATATGCGTGTAAGATGAAATAATTTTCTAGTCAGCAACAACAAAATGCAGAAAAAAGAAAGCATTATAATAATATAGTATAGAAAAGCAAGGTGAACAGAATACATGTATGAGGAGTATGAGTGTGTGTGTGTACAATGGAGTTTTTATAAATATAGTGAAAGCTTGGAGCATGTCGGTGAAAGAGAAAGAATGTCGGGTGAAAATTTTACAAACACACGAAACATACAAAAGAGAATCTAAAGAGAGAGAGAAGGAGAGAAAAAAAGTTTTTTAAGCACACACACACACACCCTCTCACTTACTCTCTTCTCTGTTCGAATTCTGCATGTAGCTTTTCTTTCGTTCTCCCTCTCAGTTGTCACCATTCTATCGTCTTAAATCAAAACTGTTGTTGTTGTGTGGAGAAAGAAGAGAGAGAGAGAGAAAGAAAAAAAAGAAAATGTTTTTATATATACAAAGAATATTTTTATCCACCCTCCCTCTTTCTTTTCTCCTCTCCACCTAATCATAATACAATAAATATATATTTATACACACACACACAATAGAGGGGAGAGAATAGGTGAGTGGCGTGACTATAGTTGAAGGAGGGTTTAATAATAACTAGTTTAGTCAATGCCAAGAAAGGGGAGGTGGGGGGGGGGGGGAAGATTGACTAAAAGTTACCTTGTCAAGAGTTAAAGCCTATCAAGTTTGATGTGTCGTTCTTGTTGTTGTTGATAATGATGGCAATGAGCTTGTTTTTTTCCCTCCCTCTCCTTTCTTCTTGTGTCTCTTTATCCCCCATCACCAATATAATGCAATGCACTCACTCTCGACATCTTCAACATGACTGGGTACTTACCGGTAACAGGTACATATCACTTTATTCCCACACACAAACAAACAATGTTGATTTCCAGTTTGACAGGGGGAACTCAAGTGGGTCGATTGACCTTTTTGCATTATTAGTCCAAAAGACAAGTAATATATGAGGGAAGGAGGGAGATAGAGATTCTTTTTGATCCTTCAGAGGGAAAAAAATATTTTGAGCAGGACGGGAAAAGAATTTTCCTTCATGTGTGTCCTGTGTGTGTGAGTGTGTGTTTGCGTGGTATTTCATCATGTACCTTTACCTAGACTTTGATTTTGTGTGTGTGTGGATCTGAGCTCCTTCAAGGAGAGAGAAGAGAGAGAGGCTGCTGGATGACATGTTACAAATGTTTTGAAAATCTTGGAGATAATATTGTTGTTCTCCTCCTCTCCCCGCTCCCTGTTTTGTCAGAGTGTGGAAGTTTGTGTGTTTTTTCATCAAGAAGGGTAATCAGTGGAGGGAGAGGGAGGATAAAAGAGATGAAGGAGGTGTTCATCGCACATATAAATTATTGTATACACAGTCCACAGATATGGGCCAGGAAGGACAGAGACAGAGTTGACTAGAGAGGAGGAGGAGGAGGAAGAAGAGGTTTTGGGTGCTGTAATCCAAGTCTTTCTCTCTGTTCTGCTGTGGCTTGCTGTCTCTTGCAATGTGGGTATTGATCCTCCTATTTTTTTCCCCGGTACAAAATATAATATATAAGGACGGGAGGCAGGGGGAGGAGGCGAAGGCGGCTTAGGGATGAGAGATGAAAAGATGAGTCCAAAGTAGTATCCACTAAGTAATCGGTAGGGAAGAGAGGGAGAGAGAGAGAGAACTATCGCTATTATAATTTGGCTATATGACTAGAATAATAGTGTGCGAAACATGCTGGCAAAAGTGGTCGAAAGAGAGAGAGAGAAAGAGAAAGAGAGAGAGAGTAGGTGGATGAAGGCTCAAGAGTAGAATATAGAAAGCGGGGCAGCAATAGAGAAACAGAGGAAAGCAGTGCGTCGAAAGATGAGAAAAATCAATATAGGGAACACTGGCAGTGCGCACGACAAGACGAAAAGGTTAACACACACACACACTTTCTCCTCGTTCCATATACGTATATGTAGGGAAAGGGAGGGGGGGGAGAAGAGAGGGGGGGACAGAAAAACTGGTTCTGGCTCTCAAACGGCGGCTGCTAAGGCTCTTTTTGCTTCCTACCTCCTCCTCCTCCTACTGGTTGGCTCCTGAAGAGTCTTACCTTTTTTTCCAAAAAAAAAAATCTTCAAATTTTTGAGAGACGATCCTTTGCCACCTACATCTGTCAAATTCTTCCCCGCTTTACAAACCCATGGAAACCACACACACACACAAAGACGGCAGAGACGATTTACATGGACCTTTTCTTGCTCACTCTTTCTCTAAATTTCTCCAAAAAAATTCTTTATTTATCCTGGGTGTAGAAAATATCCTGTCCCTTTTTGAGTTTTTGAGTGGAAAATGAATACGAATAAGAGTATGAGTGGGGGAGAGAGAGGGAATGTGTGTGGATTACACAGTCAATATTGATTCTGTCCGCTCTTTACTTTGTCCCTGACTTTACCTACACGCATTCAATATGCAAGTATATGGCATTGGAGGAGGAAGGGGGAGGAACAAGCTTCAATAATCTCATAATTTGTAATTATTCCCTCCGTCGGCTCGTCTCTTTTGTACATGTCAGAGACGTAATTATAAAAGATTGAACATTCTTCTGATTTTTTCCCTTTCTTGACTTTCACCCCACACACACACACTCCTTCCTTTTTTATGTATGGGAAGTTTGTGCGAGTAATTTCCTTTCCCAGTCTCCCAGGTCCACACACACACACATAGAGAGAGAGAGAGAGAGTGAAAGCCAGGATTGGTCTCGCTCTCTTATTTTTATGTGCCTCCTTCATCTTCTTTTTATGCAATTTTCTTCCCTTCCCTCCTATCTCTCATATGAATTTTAACGGGGAAAGGAGGAGAAAGAGGATAGTGGAGAAAGTCACAGTAGGATGTTAGGAGGATGGACGAAGGAAAGAAAAGTATTGGTTTGACTGTGACTCGTTTCATCCTCAATCACTTGATTGCCATCAAATCCCAAGGCAATTAATTTACCAACTTCTCTCTCTCCCTTTTTCGCTCTTCTTCCCTCCCTATCTCAGACTTCCTCCTTGTCTCAGGCGATGTGTGATGCCAAGGAACAATTTCTCCCATTCTGGAGAGAGTAGAGTGTAGAGAAGAGAGAGAAACACGCTTACTTTACTTGTCAAGCTTCAACAAACAGACTAGCCTTCACACAAAGCTTCCATAAGATTCTTCTCCATCCAATAGTGACACGTATCTCTCCTCTCCCTGTTATAGGAGTCAACCAAGCAAACTCAATGGGATTTATGTCTGGGGCTATCTTAAATTTACTCAATATATTTGTATTACGGAAATGTGTGTGTGGGTTTTTCCGTTCGTCAGTGTCACGAGTTGGGAGTTGGGATGCCATGCAAAAATGCAATGCAAAACTCTCCCCTTCTCTTCCGATGTCATGTCCATTAAATGTTCCTCTTTAACCTCCTTTATGTCTCAGTCAGGGTGTGCGTGTGTTCACTCCACATACATGTATCTCTTGTACACGGAGAGAACATTTGTGAAAGACAAATTTGAAAACTAATTTAAATACTCAAGATGAGACAAATTTGATCAAGTTCTCGGATCCCATGACTTCATTGTGTGACGCTTTTCCCTCCTAACTCCATTTAGACTGGTTATACATTTCCAGGTATCTTGTGATTTAATCAAGTTTGTCACACAACATCCTGGTTCCTCAAAACCAAACCACGTTTCATTTCCAAATAAATTTAAATGGGGAATTAATTTCAAATAATCATTGTTTACGTGTGTCTGTTCGTGTGTAGGTCGGCTCGCGGCAACTCTGAAGCCACTCATCGACATCGCGAACTGGGCGATGAAATCACAGCAATTCTTGATACCATTCGCTTAGGATATGACAAACGTGTAAGACCAGACTACGGAGGTAAGTTCAACTCTCAAATCTCTTGTACTCTCAAACTAGACAATTTTCGAAATTTTCAAAATGATCAAAGTACAAAATATTTTTCAAAACAAATATTTATATCTTAGCCATTAGAAAATATACAAATTTATTGACAATAAGAATGCATTTCTTCATTACTTCATTCTGCAAAATTCTATTACGATCTCAAAACGAAAAATAATTTTCACAAAACATTTACACAAAAAAAAACCTTACTGCTGTCCTCAATTGCATTTATTTTTCTTTAAATCTCTTTACCTTCCAATGCCAAACATATTTTCTAATATAAAACACGTCATTATTTTTCAAAAAAAAACTTGTTTCAAAGTCAAGGTGGAACATGTATTTTACACATGCGTTTCTACTTTGAGTCACAGAAAAGTATGAGAAAGTAGGTTATCTTTTGTGAATCTCTCAAATTACAAACTAAATTTTTCCTCTCAAGAACAAGAATTATGATTAATTTCCTTGTATCCTCTGAACATGCTTACAAATTTCAATCTCACGGTAGATCAAGAAAGAACAGTATAACTCAGTCCATATCAATTTTTTGACACAGTCAACATTTTAGCATGTCAAAAAATACGGATATAAAGAGTGAAGAAGAAAAAGGCCCAGTTTCAAACTCAATCCAGAGAAAGTCTTTGACTCAGCAAAAATTTTAATACTACAGTTTTTTGGCCAAAGTTAATTATGTAGTTCTGGAGTATTCTATACATATAAAAAAACACAACTCATAAATTAAAAAAATCTCTCAATCTTTTTTATCCGAAAAATCTGATTCTTTATCAATTATTGATCATTTCCGTTTTTCTCTTCGATACCCATGTATTACTCATATACATGTACTCTGCTCATATACTTTGTTCTTTGTACAGTGAAAACTAGGGATTTCTCTCTTTCTTCACACACACACACCATACAATAATATCATGATGTATTTATACAGTTACAGTTATATCTGAATTGAGCAGTTGACTGTTATTTCCCTCTCACTCCTCTTCCACCTATTTCTGTTATTTTCTCTTTTCTCTGAATCCCCCTTCTTCCCACACAAACACACACACTCTCACTCTCTTTCTCTATTTTCTACTTAATACTACTCCAAGTGAGAATAAGAATGAAGAATGACACTCTTGTCTCAATTTTATACTCTTGAATATTAATAAATCAGATAAGGTCGACTCCGACACGTCATGGCAGTCAAGAGCACGCACCAAACTTCCCTCTCAATCATTACATATACAAAAAATTTCTCTCTCTCTCTTTCTCTCTCTGTATAGAAATACGTGCTAAAACTGTTCTTCTCACTTTACTACTGGAAAACTCCATATTTTAGCACACTTTCTCTCTCTCTCTCTCTATTATACAAAAAGAGAGAGGGAGAGAGAGAAAGTCTAGAGAAAGATAGATTAGCAGGGCACAAATAGCAATACAAAAGCCGGCAGCTTAATACTGACGACGTGTCGTTTTTCTCATCACGTTAGTCAACTTGATATACCCTGGAGAGGGAGAAGGGTAGACGCCCATTTACTTTACGTTATCTGTCTCTCTTCTAACTTCCCCTCCCCCCTTCGTCCTCCTCCTTCCCCCCACAAATGCAGAGACATGGGGCTTTTCTTCTTCGTCTTCTTTTCCCTTTAGTTCTTGTCTTGTTCTCTCTCTCTCTTTCTTCTTCAATTTCACCCGTTTGAAATTGCCTTTGAAAATTTATGTCCATGTCTATATTTGCATAGTATATTATACCACACTTTGTTTGGTTCAAAAAAAAGTTTTCTTCTTCTTCTTCCTCCCCTCCTCCCTCCTTCCTTCCTCAACTTTGAAAGGAGGAGGAAAGAGGAGAGGGGAAATAAAAAAGAACAGAAGGGGATGAAGATTAAAATAAATACAAAGTAAAAAAGTGTGGTATGCAGGGAGGCTGTGTATACACAGTACATATGTAATGTGTGTACGTACAGATTTTTACCCAAAAAACTATTATTAAACTCGGATGGCGACGGACAGATATACAGAGAGAGAGTCGCCCTTTTTTTTGAAACCATTACAACGTAATATGATGGTGGGTTGATTTTTTGTGTGCTTGCTTTTGTACTGCCAGACTCTATCTTTCTCTTTGACTTTCACTTTCTTCCCATAGACTTTTTCTGTGTGTGTCGGACTCGACTGGATTTGTTGATATTGTTTAAGAGGAGTAGGGAAAAAAATAGAAAATGAATTTTGAAAGGGATAGTCAAATAAGTTGGGTGGTATAATAATATAAGGTAAGCCGGTGACGGTTGGAGTGACCATGTACGTTCTCAGCATATCCTCACTCTCCGAAGTTGAAATGGTATCTCAAAAATATATACACACAAAAATATAACAGTTTTTAAGCAAAAAAAAAAAAATAATAATAATACACGTCAAAAAAATTGATCTCTCAGCATGACTGTTAGAGCAGAGACATTTTTTTTTCATTTTTTCATTAAATATTTATTCTTTAGAATATATTGTTATTATTCTTATATTAGAGGATTGTAGCCTGCAAAAAATGATATGAGAATCTATATTTATACAATCTTTCCTTTCTTATCTATGTTTTTCCTTCTGTTGTTTTATTTTCATTTTGAATTCTTTTCCTCCTTCTCTCTTTCTTAAAAAGCATTTGTCAAATATAACAGTAATATAAATATTATTAAAAAATCCCTCTTTGTTTCTCTCTGAATATTACCTTTCCTTTATATATATATATATTTAAGGTAAAATACAAGAATGCCCGTTCCCTGTAGCTTTAGCAGTTTTCTTGTAGAACATTCGATACTATTATAGGATATTTGTTCTCCTTTTCCATTTATCCCATCCTCCATCTCTCTCACATTCACTCTCTTTCATCCCACCATCTCTCTCTCTCTGTCTCTATTTCTCTCTTTAAAATAATTTTCTGAGTTTATAAAGTCAGTTTTTGATTACATTTAACCGTGGTGTAGATTCCGGTGGCCCTTCAGCTTCTCGCCCTCCCTCAGCTTCACGCACTCACATGCACACCACCAACCCTGAGGACACTAGACTCTTATCTTCATAAGACTTATTTGTAGTGTACATACTCACTTTCTCTCTCTCTCCAACACAGACACACACCCATGCCCATCCTGTCAATCTCTCCCGCTTTCCCTGTGTGTGTGTGTCTTCTTTCCAGTCCGTCCAAAGCAATTTAGTACAAGTCATGAATGAACATACAACAAAAATATACTCTCATTTCTCTCTCTCACACACAGTAAATCCCATTCTCCATGTAAATTTCATGTTTGTCTATCCACACACTAAATTGAACTTGTTTTCCCTCAAATTATGAATATACACTTGACAAGATACTTGTCTCCTTCCATTTCTACACACACACAAACACACTCTCTCCCTTATATCCTTTTAGGAAGAGAGATGAGAATATCCAGATTTACATTCCCTTCCACGCCCGCACAACACAGTACAACACACACTCTGCCCTAATTTACTTTCTCCACACAACACATATAATCATTCAGAGGGATTTGAACATGTTCCTCTTTTGTTCTCTCTCTCACCAATGAGGGAAGATAACTGTCCTCCCCATCATCATTATTATTCGTACTTGAGCGTTCACAGCTCATAGTTATTCAATTGTACACGACATACAGGAGATAGGGAGACAATACAGACTATCCCGAACACCTACACCCATCCATCCAACCAACCAACCAACCAAAAAATTGACACACAGAACACAGCCTGAGTGACACGAATTCTCGAAAGACAATAAAAATTGTGGGGACTGTAGACTAAAACAAATTATTTATTTTTATTGATTTCCCAATTTTTTTTATTATTGACAGTTCCTTCAATCACACCCACTGCAACAGTGGAAATTTGTGTGTGTGTGTGTGCAGTAGGTTTACTAATTGAGTGTGAGTCGGGGGAAAGGAACAAAAACAACTAATTTTCATAGGTATGTATGTTGTAGGTAGGTCCAGTTGGTAAGGAGGTGATTTACAAGCCAAATAAATTGCCCAAATTATTTTTATCACACAAACACACTCAGATACACACCGTCTGCCTAAAGTCAAATTGATAGTGAATCCGGATATTAGTGTGTGTGTGTGTGTGTAATTGTAGGAGTGTGTAATGTTTGATGACGAAGCAATCAGGGATCGTATAGTTTTATGACCAAATTACTACATTTTTGCTCGTCTCCCTCCCTCCCCCCACACTAATATGTGGAGAGGACTACTCTCTCAATCAACTTAAATTGTGTATTAATATTAGATAGGGTAATGATTATGATGACCATTCCTACGCTTGACGAAATATCCCCCCTAATATCTTCCTTACCTTACACTATTTGATTGGACATAACCTACCTAAGTACTGTACATGTCTACAGACATATTGTGTAATCCTTTCTTGTATTTGTACTGCACTGGAATTAAATCCGTCTACCCAACCATTTTGTTCACCTCTCTCTCTCCCTCACACACACACAACTGTGTACCCTACACCCACATACATACGTATGTGGTGCCTGTACTTCCTGTTCTGTTGACAGTCTGTCAAAGTTACATTCCATTCCATGCTATGTATATCTTGAGACAAGGTTTTAGACGCCACGACAAATATTGACTATCTTGATTGTTTGTATGAAGATGGGCGGCTCCGATTTCTCTTTCCCTCTCTCTTTCTCTTTCTCCCCTCCCCCACTCTATCCTCCTCCCCTCTTCTCACCGTTACGGTATCTTTCTGTCTAAATAAGTACCGATAACTTGACTATTCCACACAACCTCTCCTCTTGCCATCACTTCTACTAGTATAGAATTCTCATTGGAAAAAAGAAGCTAAATACTCTCCCTCACACACATACTTTGTGTTCCACATTATATGTCTCCCCCCCCCCCTCTCTCTCTTCCCATGTAATTTTTGACTGGACAAATATTATTTTACTTCTATCTCTCTTACTTTCTCTCTTTCACTGTAGTTTGGTTAATTTTTCATGAGGGCCGTTAGTGTGTGTGTGAACAAAAAAAAGTTTTTTGTATGTGACCGGGTTGACATGATATGATGATGATGCCCATGTTCCAATTCCCATAAATTTTTGATTCCGTCCCGACCTCCCTCTCCACTCTCAACTATCCGCTAAACTAAAATGGTGGTCACTAAACACTAGTGTACTCGTCACTTGTACTTGTAAACCCATTAATTTATAATATTCTTCTCCATGTCCTCCAACAGTGATAGGATTGTACGCACTCCAGGCGGAGAGATACTAGGTTCTCACAAATGTATTTAATTACATATGTAACTTTTATTTTTTAATGCTCAAAACGATTTTAAACACGGTTTTACTACCTAATTTAGTTTTGACAAATTCAATATGGTGTGCTAGACGGGGACATTAAGAAGGGTTTGAATATAGGCTAGTATTAAATATAACTTTGGAGTAATAGTGTGCTGGGTATTCAACAATATCGGGTAGTCTTTAACTAATATTATTAATTTCGAAAAAAGGATTACAGAAACGTTCATTGCGTACCATTGAATAAGAGCTTAATACACATTGGCCTCTGCCATTGTTTTTTCAAAAGTTGGAAAAATCTTTTGGATGAAATGAATTTAATGCAATACAAAATTTGCAAAACGAATTTTCGCCAGTTCTATTTATTCGATTGTCATATTCTCGTTAGGAAAAAGAGGATGAAAAAAAAATTGCCACGTTGTGTAAAAAAGTTCAGTCCTATCACTAATTATAAATGTAATTTTTTCCTCATACAGGTAAACCGGTAGTTGTTGGGGTTAGTTATAAATATTTATTTACACTATACTACGTAAAAATAGTTTATAAAATATTCTTTCTAAATTAAAATTTCCTAGTCTCACACACAAAAAAAGTCACTACCGAGTCACTTTTTAGTAAAATAAGTGGCTAGGGTAGATCTTTCGACTGTTGACTCATGAATTAATTAAATTTCCTTGTAAATTATATTGGAATTAGGTGACCATGTATGTGCTGTCAATAAGCTCTGTTTCAGAAGTCCTCATGGTTTGTGACCAATATCCGTACTGTATACTATAACTGTATACTCTTAATACTTAATCATTTTTTTCTCAAAAAGTCTTGTAGTCTATTTAACTGTCTTCTAATATCTTTCTGTCTAATGTCTTAAAATTCTACAGAGCATATCCCAAACGTACTTCAATTCCAGAAAAAAAGTTAATTTAGTCAGGTACACACAATGAACCTTGTTCTTCTTTCTTCTGTCGCTTCACCGTCTCAGAAGTCCACACAACAACAATAAATAATTTACTACAGCGCATCTCATAAACTTTTATCAAACAAAAATGTAGCACAAAATTGTAGAATATTTTTAAAATTTCATTTCTTCACTTAATATTGTAATTTACATGAGAGCGGATTCTCATAAGCCATAGCAAGTGTAGGGAAAATATTCTCTCATTTTATATTTACAAGAAAAAACATTTCTCCTTCTTTCATCTGTCTTTTTTGCTTAAGGTACAATTAATAATAATTTTACTCGAGAATAATTTTGTAAAAAAAAATTCTCCAAATTTATCAATCTATTTTCTTCCTAAACTAATTTTCAATAATTCTCTCTCTTCTCACTGTCAACTATCTTATAGACATATTGACACTTGACATTTCAAGATTTCATAACTTATAATAGGTCAGAGTGTGTGCGTGTGTGCGATAGTAAGTAGGTTGGTTATATCATGTCATCTGTGTGCATCACAACAACTGTAGCAGAATTAATCACTCGAGAGACGTATTTATTATGTAATGTAACATTTTAGCATCAATTGGCAGAATTAAGATTCTTTTGTTGTACCAATACTTGTATTTGGTCCACACACCCTCCATCCATCCACCCACATCCAAAGTTCATACACATGGAAAACCATAAACCAAATGCGATGGTCCATCTCTTTTCCTCTTCTCTCTCTCTCTCTCCAAAAAATAATCTTCTTCTTTCGTTTTCCGAGTGGAGAGGAGAGAGAAAGGGAGTTTTGGACAGGATCCAAAAATAATCACTGATGTACACACAACAACACAAGAGACTCCATCTCTTTCACGGAGAGAGCCAGGCTTTCTCCTCTCCTTTCTCTCCCCATTGTCTTTTTTCGAGAGGGGGAGGAGGAGGGAAGAAAAGATCTTTGTTGTTGTTATTTAGTCGCATCATCTCATCCGCATCTTATCTTCTTCTTCTTCTCCTTCTTCTCTCTCTCTCTCTCTCTTCCTTCTTCTGATCTGTCTTTGTACTTTACTGTACTGTAAATAATCAGTGTAATCAACATGGTTTCTTTCTGGATTTTTCACGGGATTCTGAATCCAAAGATTGGCTGAATGGGTTTGTTGAAGCAATCAAAATATACATACGTACATGCATATATATAGATAATTTCTGTTCCATCTCATACACATACATATATTCTCTTCCCATCTCTATCATTATAAAAAAAATTTCCAATCTTTCTCTCTGTCTATCTTTATCTCTCTCTCTTGACAGTCGTGTAGTCGTTGGTGAAATTAGTTTGACATTTTCTTAAGAGCAATGTATATCAACTGAACTGTATACATGAAATATCATGACTAAATATCTGTGTGTGTGTGTGTTGTATAGAAGTAAGCTGGAAAAAAAATATACTGGACAAAAAAGAATGAAAAAAAATTACTCCGCTATTACAGTACTTAATGAGTAAATGCGGGGAGTTGACCTTAAGGGACTTAGGACAATGATCCCTATTCACACGTACTTAATACTAATACTTATTGGTAATAAATAATAATTTCTCTCTTTTTTCTTTCTCTTCGTCCTCTTCAAACTTTCCCTGTGTACTTTCTTTTTGAGGAAATCAGACGCAAAAACTGAAAGGAAATTCTCTCTCTCTCTTTTCGCAGTAGTAGTGTGTGTGTGTTAGTATATAAATCTATATAATATGTTTACTTAATGAACAACCAGACATGACGGACAAAATTTTTTTTTTTCGTTTTATGAAATATATTTTGATCTATATTCTTTATTCTCTCTCTCTCTCTCAAAAATTAATAATAATGCATGACTCACAACACACTCTGTCCACGTGGTGAAAGTTGGATTATGATTATACACATTTTACTCTTATAATAATTCTTGGTTACTATTACTACCAAAGTATCACAAAAAAAGAAAAAAAAAACGAATTATGTATATATATATAAGCCGTACAAATATATATATACACTCGATTACCCCCTCAACTCTCAAAATAATAGATCTATGATGACTTATCTCTATATTAACTATATATCGTTATTATTATTAGTTATTTTATTTTATTTTTGATAACCACCACCCGCACAATAAGCACATAGAGTCCACGTACAACACACACACCGTACACAATAACTCAATACCTGCAGTGTTGATTGTCATGATGGCTGTGATCATGCATTTCTCTCTCTCTCTCTCTCTATTTTATTTTCTCTATTATAGTCCATATCAAAAATGTATTAAAAATCTTAAAAAATAATTCTTGTAGTCAAAACAGTCAATATTATTATTATTCCTTTTCTTTTTCTTTTTCTCTCTTTATATTATATTTCCATTCCTTTCTCTCTCTTTTTTTTCTTTCTCTTTTTCATTGGAATTCAGTTTCCTTCCTCTCTCTCCCCCTCCAAATATCGTACACTCAATTTCCTCCTCCTCCTTCCAAAACCATTGTCAAGTTGATCATCAAAATAATATTATTGTGAGCTGTGGAGAAAAAAATAGTTTTTGTTCTTTGTTGTTGTGAATGACTGGATTGCATGTCAACTTTCTCTCTCTCTCTCTCTCTCTCTCCTTTTTTTGAAAAGTGTATGGATTTTGTATGCATGATACTTTCGAGTTTTATTTTCCCATTCCACCTCCCCCTTTTCTCTCTCTTTCACTTTCTCTCTCTGGTCTTGTGTATGTTCAATCAATGGATTTCATTTGAGTCTTGCAAAATAAAAAAAAGCATTGTCACGATTGTCTGCATCCTATACAGTATAAAGTTACTTTAGTTTGAATTGTTCTCTCTCTACTCTCTCTCTCTTTACTCTATTTACTGTTATGTGGTTATGAAGACTTGGTTGTTCATTAATTCCTGAATTGGTATATGAATTCTAGATGAATATTATGCTGATAGATATGTGCTCTTTCTCTCTATCTCTTTTCTCTCTATCTATCTATATCTTTTGAACCAGTTACGTGTTTACGACATGATCTTTTCCCAGGATTAGCATTTACTATTCTCAAAAGCTCTCTATCTCTATCTCTCTCTCTCTCTCTCTGTCTCTCTTCCCTTGCACTTTGCTGTCTCTTTCTAAACAAAATATAGATATTAATGATGAAAAAACACTCTTGATATATATATTACTAGCTAGATAGTTCGAGTTCCTAGTTTTTCTCTTTAGATTTTAAATAAAAGTATAAATTTTTTTTGAATAAGAAATCTCTGTCTCGCTGTCTCTATTTTTGTCTGTCAATGTTCTTTCATTTCCTATTATTTTCAACAAAAAATTTCCATGATGTGTATGATGATTGGACATATGATTGGACATATGCTTGGATAATGAGTAAATTCTGGAGAATCTAATATGAATTATTGTGATAAAATGTAAGGATTTCACCGTCGACTTCTATTTTCGTCAGACGTGGAAGGATCCTCGTTTGAAATTTCAAGGACCACCAAATGTTGATAAACTCTCTGTACGTTTCATCAATTTCCAATTTACTAAATTATTATTTGTAGAGTATTTGTAAGATGAAAAACAATTTTTGTGACTCATTAGTTGTCACTTTCATCATCATTAATACTATGAGAATAAGAGGGGGACACACACAAACAAAACTTTGATAAAATGTAGAAATGTAAAGACAAAGTATGAATAATGTAGTGCGAGAATTGCATGTTGTCCCCCTCAAAATGACAAATAATGATACAAAATACAAAAAGAGTTGATTAATTATGATTATTACTCTCTCCTCCCCCATAAAATATGACATTAGAGTTGTTTGTCCTTGTGTGTCCCCTCTCTTCTCCTCTTCTCTTGCATGTACAATATTTAATCGTGGGGACACATAATACTTCCTCACTTTTGTCTCCGTGTCCACAATTTCTGAGGGACATCATCATTATTCTCGTCTCATACATATTTGTATTTTTGTTTACAGGTTGGCTCAGAATTCATTAAGACTATGTGGGTGCCGGACACCTTCTTTGGTAAATTACTCTCTCTTTTGTCTCTATAAAATAAACCTATTAAATTATTACTACTCTCTCTCTCTCTCTTCTTCCCCATCATTTACCTGGGTGAAAGTGGGCCCATTACAACCCAAGTCATCATCATAAATTCTGTCTCCCTCTCTTCCAATCAAATATGCGTACTTAAACACGCTTTCCCACTCTTCTTTTTCCAGTCAATGTATATTAGTGGGTAAATATTACTACGTCCTACGTACATGTGTGTATGAAAAATAGTACATCGTAATTTTCTCTTGCCTCACTTATTTCCAATGTAAATACCACGGGGAGGGTTGAGCGTGTGTGTGTGTGTGTTTTGAGTTGAAGCAGAGCTAATTTGATGAGTTTTACTCACCACCACATTGCGTACAGTATTGGGTTGGAAGGACATTTTTTTAAAGTTTGTTATGTCCTCCCCCCAAAAGGCTTAATTAGTAATACAATTACAGTAAAAAATGTGAAAAGTTTGCTGGAAATTAGGTTTCCCTCCTCCTCCCCCTCTTCCCCACTCGACGAACTGAGGAGGAGATGCGGAGGAGGAGGAGGGGAAGGGAACCCCAACAGAAACTTTTTGGTGTGGTGGTTCTCAAATTAGCTAGTTCGTCACATATTTTTGCTGAGATGAAAATGGTTGAAATTGGAGCAAATAAGTTGTTACAAAATGTGTGTGTGTGTGTGGATATGTATGTATGGAACGTATAACCCGAGGAAAAACTTGCGGAGTTTGTCGACATTCTACATAGCCCACACACATTCACTCACTCCGTCTCGGACCCCCTGAATGAGAAGATGAAGAAGAGATTAATTCTAAAATTCTCTCTCTCTCTCCTCCTGATAACTCTCTCTCTCTTGTGTGTGTGTACAGTGAACGAGAAAAAATCATACTTCCACACAGCCACTACTTCCAATGAGTTTCTTCGGATTCATTCTGACGGGGAAGTCCTCCGATCGATCAGGCAAGTATTTATTATTTCATTATATCTCTCCCCTTCCTCCACTCCCGAAAACTTTTTGATCACATTGACACACACAATATCATTCTAACTGACTAAGAAGATTCTAGTTTAGTAGTTTTTAACCATCCCTTTAACATGTCTGGTCAGACCTCCTCGCTACATCCCCAATGAAAATTGAATACATCTTTTTTTGTTGTACATCCAATTCATCTTGTAATTTCTTGAATTCTACACCACCAATCAAAATAGTAATTTAGTATTAGTGTGAAAATGTATTTAATTCTTATTAACTATTATGGGTTTAACAACACTTGTTCATTCTCCCACATTCTCCCACCCAAGAATTGAATCATAACTTTTTTGTGAAAGTTTTTTTTATCCTACGCAACTCAAACTCGACTACTTTATCTCAGATTATACATCAACCATTTAATTTTTTCTTCCCCTCTCCTTTCTTTCTCTCTCTGTCTAAATTTAGACTGCCATAAAATCTATAGGTACATTATCTTGACACTATTTAATCTCATGCCACATCATCATCTCCGACCGCCGGAAATAATCTGGCTCGCTTTTTAATGTCACAGAGAGAAGAAAAAATTATTATTAAATTGAAACAAGTTTTAATTTTACAATTTTTTCCCTCAAACTTAATTTGAACAGTACCCAAAAATTGGGTAAGTTGGGCAGAGGCAGGGAAAATAGTCAGTTTTGAACACATACGCAGTTAACTTCAGAAAAAAAGTAAGAGAAAGTCTGTCAGTAAGTAGTTAAGAGTTGGAGTCTAGATTTTTCTTGAGTTCTCCTTTTTTTCTAATTACCACCCGCCTTTTCGGCGTCTCTAAATCGTATCTTTTTACTCACGCTCATATCCCCCCTTTACATTTATTTAATGTTTGGAAGGCAGGGATACGCCATAGGCAAACAAATGTAGAACAAACTTATTTTCGAGGACAGCTGACTCCTCTCCCTTCATTCATGTATAAATAAAAGCGAATGATACACACACGTGTGTGTCTTCAGAATTACTGTGTGTGTACAGAAGGTTAATGACGAATTGTCGTTTTCTTATTCTCCTCTTCCTTAAAATGTCCTTTCCCTTTTTCCAAATATTTTTAGATTGACTGTGACGGCCAGTTGTCCAATGGATTTGAAGGTAAATTATTAGATACATGATTGTTACTGTTCTTAACATCCTCCTTCTCCTTTCACAAGTTGTACGAAAATGAATTGAAAAATATTCCCCCTAATTTAAATTTGATCCTTCCTGAAAGTAGAATAATTAAATGATGCATTATTGAAATGCCTTTTCTGCAGTACTTCCCTATGGATAGACAGCTCTGCACAATTGAGATAGAGTCGTGTAAGTTTCCTTCCTTTCTCTTAACTAAGAATAAATAAACAAACAAAATTGCGTTTTCTTTGTAGAAGTAGAGAGAGTATGTTGTACTAATAATACACACTACTCCGTAGTACATAGAGTAGTTCGTAGAGAGATCTTATATGACGGTATACCTTACTTATGTAGAGAGCACTAATTATAGCTCTTTAGACTCTTTCTTAGACTTTAGTCTCTTCAGTTGTACATTATGAAAAGCTCTATGGTTGGTTGGTTGGCATTTGCAGTGTTACTATCTATCACACCATTAATATGAATTATTATCATTCGCCCTATGAGCATCACCGAGAAAACCATCAATTTATCTAATAACCTAATGCCTTTTCTTCACACGCCGTCCCAATTCTTCTTCCTCCTCCGTCTTCCTCAAAACCTCCTCTTCCCCCGCCTCCTCCTCCCTCCTCCACTTCTTGTCTAGATACAAATAACGTCCTTACACATACATCTCGAGTATGTATATGAGTCTTACTACATAGTCACTCTCCTCCTTGTTCTCCCTTTCATAAAAAAACCATCTTTCCTCCTTCTCCATCTGCTCTCTTTTATCTTTCCCCCCTTCCAACTAATGCTAACTACTTGAAAAAGAAGGGAAGGGAACTCGAGACTGTGTACTACAGTCTCTGTTTTTTTCAGTTCATTCAGACATTTTTTTCCCGTACCTCTACTTTTCTCTCCCTCATTTTCTTGGTGGTCTTCGAGAAAGCTGTACGTATTTTTTTAGAAACAGTGTATAATGTAACGTACGTACGGGATGTGGGTGGGTGGCATGGAAAGGGAAAATATAACACCGCCAACTCGTTTTCATCTTCACAACGTCAAATTACCTTGTCTATCTTTCCTCCCAAATGCACTTTCTCTGGGTGAGAAAGGGTGAGGATAATGGGGGAAAGGACAAAGTAAGAGGTTGAAGAATTTGAGCTACAAATTTTAACCAAATTTCAAATAATGGCAAATAATCACACACCTTGTTATCCTTCTACATTTGGATTCTCTCTACGTCTGTATGGTTCATTTGGATTTTGAAAAAGAGACTTTATTTGACCTAATAATTGAATTCTCCAGTTACCTGCAAAAAGTTTTTTTGCACGTTGTGAGAATTGATTTTCTAAGAAAAACTATCACAGATGCAAATTCATGGTATTTACATTTTTTTCTAATTTTCCAATTTTTTAAAATACAAATCTCAAATTTAATCGAATCTTGGAAAATAATAATTCTTGAGAATTTATGACTTGAGTAATACACAAAATGGTAAATAATTGGACACTCATTTTTGAATTTATTTCACATAGAAAAATTCAAAACCATTTGGACTGTAAAGAGTTTTTTCAAAAGAGGAAAACAACTGCGTACTTTACATGAAATTTGGTAGCAATTTGTGGCAGCAGTACTTCAAAAACGCTTGCTCCACTTCATCATCATCCTTAACTCTCTTTCACTTTCTCTCTGTCTGTATTCACCAGTCACAGAGTGAAAGCAGATGTCGTAATCATAGCACTACCCCCCCCCCCCCTTTCTCCTCGTTTCGTTTTCCCTTACATATGCGACAACTTGCAAAAAAAAGGGAATGACAAAAAAACGGGGAATCAACAAATTAATCAGTGTAGCTTGCTATTTCCCTGTCCTCTTCTCTTTCCCTTCCAAAAAATACAGAGCAATATGCAGGGTGACCAATACAGTTTGGATTAAAAAATGTAAAACAGGTTCTTGAGTAGCACTTGTTAGTATTTATAAAAGGATTAGAGACACTTGACAAAATAAAAAGTATTTCTGGATAACAAATGACTTCACAGTCATTTTCATTATTTTCTTAAATTATTTTGGGGTTTCAAAGCTTGATTCGTGTTTGTTTGTGATCCAGATTAAATGAAGATTTCTTTTGACAGAGCCACTATTGTTAATGTCCTTTGAGTTATCCCAAGGAAAATGATATAAACATGTTTGTCAGATGGAAGGGATATTGTCAGTTGTACAAAGAATTTATTTTTTTTAAAAACTCATCGTTCACGAGAGAAAAGGGAAAAAGAAAGAGGATACTTTGTTCGTCACCCTGTATAAACGTCATTAAATTACCATTATTCCCTCTTTCCTTCCTTCCTCCCTTTTGTGTTCCATATTATACTTTTGTATTCATCAGTAGAGATGCAGAATGCTTCTTCACTTGTTCTTCTTCCTCTGTCTCTTCCTCCTCCCTCTCTCTCTCTCTCTCTGATCTCCCTTTTGTTGTGTTGTTGTTTTTTTGTGTCTTCTCTTTTTCTGTGTGTGTGTGTGTCTGTCGTTTTGCTTTGGGCGTATTTTGATTTAACTATTCTTGTGTAGTGTAACATGATATATGACAATTTCAAACCTGTTCAAAATGTCATATTCTCTGTTTTTTCTTCTCTCTCTCTCTCTCTATGTTGGTTCTTCCAAAAAATCACACGAACACTGTACTCTCGTCTACTCTGTATCAAGTAGTATGTAGTAGTAACTCTTGTAGGAATTGTAGAGCTCTTTAGTACTTCATAAAATACGACACAAACACACACACACTTTCTCTCCCTCCCACTCAAAGTGAATTCAAAAACTTTCCTTTCATTTCTTCCATGGACTTTTCATCTTATGTCAAAATTGAAGTGGCGTCAAAAAAACTGTTTTATTTTTTAAAACGGAATCATTTACATTCCACATTTTTTTCGGAAGCTTACAAAAAAAATGTTTTTATCCATTCAACATTTGTTTGTAGAATTGTATCACAAAAAAAAAGTTTATTCTAAATGAGTCTAATATTCATTTTCCTTCTTCTTTCTCCAAAAAATTCATTCATCATTCCCTTTAAATCCTTTTCTCTCTTTTATTCTTGTATCATCTACTGGTGATCTGCCTCAACAGATTTTCTCCTCTTTGACTTTCCACTTTCTCTCCTTTCCCTTCCCCGAGAAAGTGGAGAAGAGGACGACTGAGGATTGCCCTATTAAATATTTATGCATGAAATTTCCCCCAAGTTGAAAAATAATCAGCACGAAAGAGATGAGATTGAGAAGAGAGAGAGAGAAAGCAAGAAGTAGTTTGAATATAATATGAAGGATCTAAAGGTGGAAAGGGAGAGACGATCTCTGCGATTTTATTTTATTCATCCAACTTTGAAAAAGAAGAGAAAGGTTGTAAGGGGGCGGGGTAAAAATTAACTAACCTACTTGGTGGAGAGGGGTCAAAATGAGGGGAAGGGTCTCAGTCCTCCCTGACATGACTTGGGGACTATGGGGAGTGAATGGATTTTTATTTGACTTCTTTACGCATTTTAATGAGCCACTTGATTTTTCGATCAAGATAAATGTAATATCGTAAGTAATTCAAAGGGAAAGGAGGAGAAGAAAAGGAGACAAGTAGTGTCGACTTGGAATTGCACAGACTAGAGGAGAACGGAGAGTTGGAATTGAGGATAGATAAATGTACATATTTAATAGCAACACCTTCCTTCATGTACATTTGGATGTAGATCTGGACTCTACAAATAGCAAACCATGATATAAAGGTATATGGGGAACTCACATTCGAGCCTCCTTTCCCTTCTCTCCCATCTTCATAACGAAGAAGAGGACCAAGTTGGAGCATGGACTAGAGTGAGTGTGTCTGTGGAAATAGTCACTGAGCTCTTACATCCTTTCTCCTTTCTCTTCTGCCAGTGTAGAGTAAATAGGGCGGCGGCGGGTATTAGCATATTCTAGAAAGGGTACCTCTCTTTCTCTCTACATCCTCCCTTTCTCCACTTTCTCCGTTCAAAGTAGTCAAAAGAGAGTTGAGATGACTTTTGAGAAAGCTTTTTTCCCTTCTCTTTTTCTCTATTTAATCCGTACTTTACAAAAAGTAGGGACAATATAACAAGGTAACGACTTGGACTCTCCCCCTTTAGTTTGAAAACACACAACACCAGAAATGGAATCATCTACCGGCACAACCCACCTTTCTCTCTCTCTCTCTCTCTCGTCCTCATTGCAGCAGTATTTTTACAACTTATAATACTACTACACCCCGTCCCTTGTATAATCAAAGTACTTTCCCTCTTCAATGTAAATGTATATTGAGTTTTCCCTTTTCTCCACTAGGAAAAACATATTAGCCTCTTCCTCTCTTCCTTTTCTTCAAAAAAAATATCATCTCCTCTCTTTTCTCTCATATTAATCTCAACGGGATTTCCCCACGCCGGAAAGAAAGGAAAGTTGGTATAATATAATTTAATATACAACTATATTAATATTTTTGTTTATTTTCTGAAGGAAAATAAACACACGCACAGTACGGGCTCTCTCTCTCTCCCTTCCTCATAGTCAGTCTCATGCAATATATGCTGAGGGAGAGGGAAAGAGAGGCAGAAAATGGGTTGGATTATTTTCCTCATCCTTTTTGACATTTATAAGTTTAGCCGGGTAGGAATTTATACTTTTCATCATCATCAACAACAACAGGATTATGATATACCTCCGTCTCTCTCTCCACCTGGCCCCCATCGTGTCTTTCCCTCAACGTGTGTGTGTGTTCTTTTCATTCTAATGAATAAATGGAATGTGCATGTATTTTATTGCTCTAGATTAGACTACTTTTTGAGGTCATTAGATAGGTGCCCTGTCTCCCGTACTCTGCACACCCTCGTGTGTGGCCCTGTGTAGGTTGCGGGAGAGAGTGAAAGCGCGTGTGTGTATGTGTGTGTGGGGACTATAATATCGTACAACGTAATGGAAGGCTTGACTTCAAAATATGAGAATCAGAGTAGACTCTTGCGTCTGCCAAAAAATAGAGGGAGAGGAAAAAGTTACCTCTCTCTCTCTATCCATCCCTTGACTATTACAAAGTACAAAGTCTCTCTCTCTCTCCTATTATATGATTCCATGGTAATGTTTAGTTGTAGTGAGCCCCCCCTTCCCCCTCTCTGTTTTGGTGTATCAGCTATCAACGTTGACTCACGATCTCAATACACACACCACAGTCTAGTGGTAGTAGGCAGTCTCTCGTATCATGTAATGTACTCTTTTGTAGTGTGTGTGTGTGCCCAGCTCCTTTTTTTCAAAGTTGAGAGCTCAAGTGAAAACTTATGAATTGACAGGCTACAACATAAACACAGATATGATGTATAGGGAGGAAGGAGGGGAGAGAGTGGTGGTGGTGGTGAAGAGAAAAAAAAGAGAGGACTTTTTTTAAAGAGAAAAAGTTGGGCGTGAGTGTACATGAGACACACACACACACAGATATGTACAAACGTAGGAAAGAAATAAGGATGTCCGGGAGACGTTGTAGAGAATTAGGAATACAATCCCTCGTGAAAAGTCAAACAGTAGCATTTTACAAAGAATCCGTTTTCCTTATTTTCTCTCTCTCTCTCTCAACGACTTTGGTCTTTTCCTTCTCTCTCTCTCTCTCTCTTCCCCTTATCTCTACTTTGTGTGTAGTTTCTAGTTTCTCTAGTCTTTTTTCCCTCTCTCTAACTCCTTGATTTACTACAGGGTAAAGGTAACGAAAGGCATTTTCTCACTCACTCTCTCTTACTCTCTCTTTGAGTATGTCTTGTCCTTTAACAGCTGTAAAAAGGCCTTTACCCCCGCTGTAACTGCTGCTTTCTATAGTCGGACTTTCACCAAAAAAATTCCTTCACTCTTTTCTCTCTCTCGCTTTCCCTTATCCAGGGATAAGACTATCAGCTGGATATGGGGATGGAGAGTGAGTGTGTTGTGTGATAACTGGGAGTTAAACGACAATTGAATTTTTGATATAAACTTTTTTTATACGCAAGTAACGCAACCCATCGTACAATAATCTTTCCCTCCCTTTTCCAAGCTACTTTACTACGGAAAACATGAAGGAAAAAAACCGACTGTTTTTTCCAGGAGAGAAAGGAGAAGAAAGAAGAAAGAGAGAAAGCTGAGGGAATGTCGGAAGGGGAAAGTTGATAAATAAATAAAGTGGAGAAAAATTGGTAGCAAGGAAAAGTGCAAGGATTGTTGAATATGTCAATTGGAAGGTTGTGTGTGTGCTCCTGTGTGGGGCTAGTGGTGGTGTGTGTACGTGTGTGACACACAGTGTGTTTGTAGAGAAAGTTGATAGGGAATTGATATTTTCACTGGATTGTTTGTAGAAAAGGGCATGACAGTTTCAATCTGTAAAAAAGAGACTGTAGAAGTGTGTGTGTATCTGTGTGTAGGTGGAGGTGAAAGGAAACGAGAAGAGAAATAAGTATTCTCTATCTACTTACACATATCCACATACATGGATAGACACACTAAGTATATCAAAGTTAGCGCCCTTGTGGTTCCCGTGTGTGTGGAGAAAGTCCTGTAAGTTTATTTCTCCACATATAATATATTTTATTTTGTAGGGCAATAGGGAAAAGTGGTCTCTTTCTCCTCACAGTAGACATTGAATTGGGACAGTTAGTGACAGTGAAGGAGATAGGTAGACCTCCTTGCATATTGTGTGTGTTTGTGTGAGGGGGTCTAATGGAGGTATTTTCTGGGAAAAGTGATACATTGACAATACCCAAGTTGGTGAATCCCCTCGTCTCTTCCTTTCTTCTCCTCCCTCCGTCCTGCCCGGCACTTTTGCAAAAAGCAAAGGAGGAGGAGAAAGAAGCATATTCAAAAATAGATGAAATGGTGCTGTATAGAATAGATATCAATATTGCGCCACATGCTATCATTCTGAAGGGAGAAAGTGAGAGGGTTGGAAGAGAGACTGGTATATTACAGTCGATACAAGTTCACCGCGCAATAAATGTACTCGTGTACAATGGATACATGTACACATTCTGTACACATTCTACGAGGGTAAATGTGTGTGTGTGTGAACTTTTTGAGGCTCCTCAGACGACAGTACACAAAATAATAGTATGTAAATAAAGAGTATTGCTCCATCCCACACAAACATACATACATAAACAGAGAGGAGCACACGCGTCCCTTTCCTTACACTTTGGGACTGGAGAAAAAAGGAACTCACTTCTCCTCCGTCCCTCGTTTGACAGACTTCCAGGAACGAGGATGAATTGTGCTCTCTTCTGGTGTGAGTGTGTACTTACACTTGATGCGACAGAGTAGTTTGTGTGCGTTTGTGTCTGTTAGAAAAGGAGGAATGTTACATGTTATACTTAGGATATGCAAATACCTATATTCATATTTCCATTCAATTTGGCCAATTCATAGAAAAATCATGAAAGTTTTCTTACTCCCTCTCTTTCGCAATTCCTGCACACATGTACACAAATAGACAGACAGACAAACATTTTCTTGTGCAAAAAAGTCTTCCTCTCCTCGTCTCGCACTCTCTTTGCAAGGGTGTATCGAAAAAGCAAATAATGCTCCTTCTCTCTTCTCCCCACACACTTTTTTCATTAAAATACTCTCTCCTCTGATGCTTGAATAATGCAGGGAGGACGATTTGAGTTCTCCCGACGAGGACAACGTTCTTCCTCCTCCGACCCTCAAATTTCATTAGAAAATCTAATTAACTGAGATAACAAAATGACCATATCTTAATTTCCGCATACATACCTACGGGAGAAAGCGCGTTCATGAAAGAGAGAGAGAGAGAAAGAGACTTGTCTTGAAAAGAACGTCGTAGTTACCCACCTAGACCTTCCCTCTCTCTCTCCCAGTTTCTGTCCCTTTCCTCGTACAACAAGTAAAAAGTCTTCAGTTTAATTTTCCAAGTCAGAATTTGATTTTTCCCGTCCCCCCGTCTCTCTCTCCCTCTTTCTTTATGCATAATATATGTAGGGGAGTCAGAGACAGAGAGAGAGAATGGGGAGAGGAAAGTTATAATAGAATTCGGTTGAGATAAAATTTTAATATAATATTCCTTCCATCCTCTTGCACTGTCAGCAAGTAAACGGAATTTTGCAAGTCTCTCTCTCTCCCTCTTCATACCTATGGATAAATATCTCTATGAATATACGTGTGTGTGGAGGAGGAGGAAGAGGAGGGTGGTTCAAGTTTTGAAATGACAGCAAAGTACGTACTTCGTGAGTCCTTTCTAACGTGTATAAAGAGTCCATGGAGGAAATTTTAGACAAGATGTCTATCCTCCGCTTTCTCTCTCTCCTTTCTTCCATATGAATTATATATTGTTGTACATACATCTTGTATACGTACTTCACGTGTATATCCGTAATATGAGGACGGGGAGTAATTAAATGTGGATCTAGAAGGACTTTGCTATGAAATCTTGATAGTTCAGTGAATGGCAGTCTCTCTCTCTCTCTTCTACCCAATGACTCTAGGATTAAAGGATGCTAATTAATACAAGCATCTTTGTACTACAGACTATTGTCAGTCTAGCTAACTCTCTCCCTCCACTTTCTCTGTCCTCTTACTTTTGTCCTATATGTAGGAGGATAGAAGGAAGACGTTGAATCATGAATCTATCGACTTATTCATCTTCCCTCTCTCTCTCTCTCTCTCTCTCTCTCTCGCTACGTTCTTATTTGAAATGTCAAATGTACTTTGACCTTCGAAACTTAATTCAATATAAGGAAGAGAAAGGAAAAGACGAAGGGTGATGGTGACTGGAAGACAGAGAAAGATTTTTTTACAATCAAAATAACTTTTATACAGTCATTGAGTCACTTTTCCAATTTCCCTAGACTGGGTCAATCACTCTCTCTTTTCTCCAAGACTTCCACTCGAGTCAGCTAAAAACTGCTCATCCGAGTTTATATTCTCCCATCTTCTCTCTCTCTCAAAACACAAAAGAAACACTCACACCTTCACTCTCCTCCTTGTCATCTCCATTCAACAAAATTATTTCTCTCTCTCTCTCAATTTTATATTCATTTTAATGTTATCTCAGTCTGATCATGTAGAATGAGAGAGAAGAGAGAAGTAATTTTGTTTTAAAGGAGAGAGAAAAAATAATGCGAATCTTGGAGTCTCATCTTTATTTTTACGGGGACTCAAATCAAGCTTTCAAACTAATCCATATAAAAGATAATTACCCGACTCTCTCGTCCCAATACAAGAGATACAGTCGTCCCCTTTTATGTCTACCCTGGCTCAGTAGTAGGATGGGATAGTGGAGTGAAAGTGTGTGTGTGTGTGTGGTGGTAGTGTTGGTGGGGTAGGATGGAAAGAGTTAAATTATTGTCAGCAGCAGTAGGAAGCAGCATGCGGAGAAAGAAGACAAGGCGCGGGGAAAAGAAAGAAAAGGGGAAAGGATGGAAAATGCAAGCTGCCGTCTTCTTTCTCTTTTGCCATTCTTCGAAAGTCATCAATACGCGTAAAAGCTACAAGCCTACTAACGTTTTAATGAATATTTTTGTATGGAGCAGATGCTGCTTCTGCTGCTGCTACAGTTTGAAAAAAAAAGTGGAAGTAGGAGCATCAAACAAAACATGCATTTCTCCCTCTCAGAAAGAGAAAGAAACTCGTCTTTTTCTTTTGGCCGTAAAATTGAAGTTTTTGAGGCAATTTCTCTCTCTCTCTTTCTCTCTTTCCTTCGACTCTTGCTCATTCTTTTTCCTCCATCTCTCTCTTCTTCAGAGAGAGAGTATTGCCCATCGTCCTTGTCCTCTTCCGTATTTTCCGTGTTCGGTCGAGTCCGAATCGAAGGAACATCTCCTTTTGCACACACAATTCCAATCTCTCGTGCTTTTATATGTACAATAAGAGTATGTAAGTATTGTAGTATATCCTTAGAAGAAAGTATTTGTATTGGTTAGATGTACAATGTATTGACACAGGGATTCCGCCCACTCCGCTCTGCTTCTTATAAGTGTGTTGTCGTTAAGCATTGTGGTATTATGATGGAAGTTGGGCTCCGTGTTTTCTCCACTCCTCATCCTCCTCCTCCTCCTCTGCTCCCTCACTTTAATTTGATTATAAGTTTTTCTTTGGCCAAATACGGTTTCTCCCTCTTTCCCTCTCCCCCGTTTTTGTTGTTGCTGGTGCTATCCTCGTTGGTTGTAGTGAGAGTGGGGGGAATCTCTGGGAATTGCATGAGAATTTCTGTGGTTGGATGTGATACTCATCTACCGGGGATTCGATATATTGTGTGTGTGCGTTAAGTTGGGTACACCTATATTCAACGAACCCAACTGACCAATTATTTTATTTATGGAACTTTCCCCATGTTTTCACTTTATTCATTTTTTGCTTAATTTAATCAGACCAGAATTTTTAACTCTATAATTTACAATGTCCCACTGTCCACTGAAATGGGTCATCAGATCTCACCAAATACACAATGAAAGTGCTTTCTCTTCTTGAGAGCATCCATACACACATTGACCTTAATTTCTTGCAAACTCTTATTAGCAGCTAAAAAAAGTGAAAGCGAGGACGTCACTTTCACTGTCCACTTTTTCTCCGATTCCCCCACAGTACACTATGATGACTTCAGAGTGTGTTAGTTTTACAAAAATGTTTTACCGCACTCTGCAATTTTGGTCTGATTTAATTTACAGCAAAGATGAGTCAGTTTTATTTCTCTCAAACTAAATTAAACTTAGGAAATGAGTGTTGAATAAATTAGGTAATACCTTTACATTTTTTTTCTATTAAGAGTACAGCCTACTTTAAGTAATTTTGATCAATTTCAGCTAAAATTTACAAATTAGTAAAATGGGTCACGTTAATAAAAGTGTACTTTTTAGAGCTTAAACCGCTTGAAAGTAGTTAGTTGAAAGTAGTGGTTGTGAAATGGAATTTCGGGACAAAAATATATTTCATAGTTGGGTACACAATGCGGGACATTGAATATCAATGGGCGAACGGTCGGAAGTCTATCGGGATGGCGTCTGTTCAGCTACCGCAGTTCACCGTCTTGGGTCACAGACACACCCAAAGGTGAGCGTCAAATGTGAAAATCATTCAGTTTTAACTAACCTAACTTTGCTAGTACCGCACCTACACTTCAACCATCTTTCTTGAATTATAACAAATATTCAAAAATAAAATATACGCTAAGAAGTGCTCCTGTTGAAGAATATATTCTAAAAACTTACAACTATTTACCTGCACACACCTCCACGAAAATAAAATGCTTTCACCAGGAATAAATCTGGATGTACAAGGAAAACATTTAAAAAATACTTTTAAAAATATCTGCGAATCCCAAATCTTCTTTATGACGAAGGAAAGCCGTCCATTATTCCAAAGGCCAAAAGTCATCTATTGTGAATTGGGAGCACCCCTGACGTAATGATGATTAAAATAGGAATAGTATTCCAGGGAATTGTATTGTGAAGCAGAATGAAGGGAATCCGTAGAGATTCTCTATTCAGCCGGACTTTAGTATGATGTGATATACCAGCTGGACTTTCTCACACTCTTCTCAAAGCCACACACGTTGACCACACATCATCATAAAACTGTTTTCTTGCCCACGTCATGGAGGAATCAAAGCGGGTCCTTTTTTACTTTGGTTCACTACTCATTCTTCACCCTTCATCAACATTGCCAATCCTTAAATACTTTTTTTAATTCTAACTAATTTCATAATATTTTACAAACAATCACAGTTTGAATGCAAGCACTATTTGAGCATTAGTTGTACAAAAAATTTCTTCATTCAGGTTGCTTTCAATTTAATTCTACAGAGTAACAAAATACCATTCAGAATTTCATCTTCATTTCTTAACAAAATTCGTGAAATCCACTCAACAAAATTGTCCTTCTAATTTTAATCTTCTCTAATACCCAAAATAACGTTTTAACTTTTCTAAAATGTTGAGGACCTAGAAAATAATAAACTTACGAGTAATATGAATAATACAAGGGATAAGATTAAAAGCCAGTTGTATATTATTTAATCCATTTATTAACTTTTATATACGATCAGCTGGAAAAGTATATACAGCATATACAATATACAATGAAATAGAAACGCTTAAAAAAATACCACGGCACTCAAATTTTTTGCGACAAGTGAAACTGCTTGCTCGACCTAATGCTATGGCTATGGGTTCCATAATGAATACAATGATACCAAGTATAATTTTAAAATTTATGATTTTTTCATGCTGTCGTGACAAAGGCACGTCCTCCTCTCCACAGGTATCCCGGCATATTGTAAAAAAAACTCTCTCTCTCAAAAACTGACAGACGAAAATTAATTCTCATAATCTCTCTCTCCCAAATGGAACAGTTAAAATGATATTAATTCCACCCAAAATTACGGACGAACCAAGTCTGAACAGGAATAACAAAAATTGTTTTCATTAGGATATACAGAGTACCCAAATAGCGTTTTAGTTTTATGGACAAATAAAGCATTTCAAAAATTTTTGTACATTCTGATTTCAAAGAATCGGTAGTCGGAATTTATATTGTATGTTGGATGTTGTCATTTTAGTGTAACAAAAAAAATGTTTTAGAAAAAAGAAAAAGAGTACTTACAATAAGCTGTACTATATAGACTAGACAGGAGAAAAAGATAGAAAAGCTTCACCATTTTAATTGTTGTCACATTTTGTAAAGTTATGCATGCATGTTGTACCTCTCAAATAAATTGTATTTAAATGTACGTCACACACACATCACCACCATCACGAGAAAAACACAATTAAATAAAACACAAACTCACTCTCAAAAATGAACACAAAAATACACTCTGACGCTCTGTCATCACCACAATGATTGTAATGTCTGCTCAATTTAGTGTTAAATGTGTGTGTTGTTTCTCTCTCTCTCAAAAATATTGGCTGTGCAAAAAGTAAACGTGCGTAAACTGTAAAAAAAACTGCGACCGAGAAAACAGAGTAAGCAAACACTAAAGAAGATAACTAAAATGTCAAATGACAATTTGATATACAGAATATTATACATTTGCCTGTTTTGCTTGTATTCTTACGCTGCTGCTGTACTGTGCGTACTAAAAATGTATATTTGTTGTATATATGTATACAATACTCACGGGTTGCTCAGTCTCGTCATCCTGACGAGACACTTTTAACTTAATAAAAAATCATGGGCCCCACGGAGACGAATGAAAATAACTTTCACTTCTTCCACACCGACTTTTCTCCCTCTCTCTCTCGTCCCGCTTGGCTCCCTTTTTGCATTTCCCCAAACAAACAAACGAACAGGGAAAAATTTTTTTGGGGAAAGGAAGGAGACAAGTTGGGAAAGAGTGTCAAAAAAAATTTGGAGGATGAAAGGGACGGGACCCATAGTCGAAAGAAACAAACGTAGAGAAAATACAGCTGGGGAAAGTAAAAAAAGAGAAAGTACACAAACTATGACAATTTTGTGTTTCTGTATGTATATACATTTGTTCCCGTACTACTCACGACTATATATAATACACTACGGACTTTGATTTGCTTGAACTGACCGTCTGTCTGCCTCTGCACCCTCTCAGCGGAGTCATGCAGAGTGAAAATGGCAAGTGTTACAAATTTGTTTTTTTGCCCACGGATCGAATGAATTTCGCCATGATAATAACACTGCGAATGTAATTTAATCCAAAAAAAGTCACTGTAGAGTTCTGCGTGATTGTTTATTATTATTTTTTTTTGAGTTTCATTCTTTCATTTCCGTTTTTTTCGCCGTTACATTTTTATACATTTTTCTTGGTTGTCCGCGAACAGTGATAAATGACTTGGTGTAAATATTATATACACTTTTGTCCGTGTTTACTGACTTCCAAAAAAAATTCTCTTTTGAGCTTATGAATTGCAATTTTTATTTCTCTCTCTATCTATCCATCTCGGTATACATATAAATATATATATATCTACAATACGTAAAAAAATTTCATAGTTGGCTATACCATGTCGGACATCCGGTACAAATGGGCCAAGGGACATAAGTCCGTCGGCGTCTCTCCTGACGTGTCTCTGCCACAGTTCAAAGTTCTTGGGCACAGACAACAGGACGTGGAAATTTCCTTGACCACAGGTTTCACATGCTTTTAAACCTAAACAAAAAAAACCTTTTCTCTCTTTTTCTATAAACAAAAATATTATTTTTATAACTTTTTCTCTCTCTTGTGATTGTTGTGAACGTTTTCCTCTCTCTGTTGTCTACTCCTAGCCTCTGTCTACATATTATTTACTATTAGTATATCCATCCTACGATTTTCGATACATGGCAAAGAAAAAATGAAGGAAGAAATCATTTTTATATGTATAACTACAAAGTACTCCTATGGAGAAAGCCAATGAAGAAGGAAAAGAGAGGAAAAATAAAAACAAGGAGTAGTCAAAAAAAAGAAGGGTTGAGTGAGGCTAAACTGTTAGTACTTTTTCATACTCTGTATACACGTCGGGTCGAGTGAAACCCACTCGTTTTCTCCTTCTTACTAACTTATACAATGGATATGTATATGGATATATATTTAGCTTTGTAGTCTTTATTCTTTTTAAAGCACTTTCCACGTCACTCACGGGGCACTAGAGAGAGAATGCCGAGTTTCGAGGAACGCTCGCTCACTCAAACTAAAAAAAGAGAAAAAAAACAAGTCCACTTTTGTTGTAATCAAGGCTGCCTGCCTTTCGTTTTTCGATTCGATAGTTTCTGTATTGTACAAATTACATTTCAAAGCATACATAGCACTAGTGTTTCTGTCTGCCATGTCATGTCACAAAATTGCTTTTTTCCATCTTAATTTCTCAACTTTACACACAGTCAGACTGCTAGATTAACGGAGACAGCTGTCAATATCCAAGTTCCCAGGCACGCGACTCTCTCCTCCATTCTACTGAACGGAAGAATACACACACACGCACATATGTACCCACACTGTGAGGAGTGTGTCTTTAAAAATTATACGCAGTCTGCCTTGACAATAATCATTATGAAACCCGTCAGTCTCCTTTCTTCTCCCGGGTACTAGACTCCCAAGTCCGTACACACATGTATAAACAAGTTCCATAGGCTTTTTTTATTTGTGTGTGTGTTTGGGGGAGGGAAGTGTGATGGAAATGTTTCACACTTCCCCTCTACTACATGTATGTGTATGGGTCACGTGTGTGTGTGTATTTACAATGTACAATGAAGGATTGTGGGTACGTCGCCTTGTTTTGTTCGTCTTGGGAACTTGCTGAATCTGATGATGATGACAAAAAAAGTGAGAGAATAGAATGAAGAGGATAATTTACTATATATTTTTATACATACAATGCCTGTGTCCCCGCCCCTCCTCCTTTACTTTTCTTGTTGTTAAATAAATGTGTGGATATTTGAGAATTATCTTCTTGACGTTTACTTGTCCAACTGAGGACAAGATGGGTGTTTGGTGAAAGGTGGTGAAAGGGAAATAATGATGATTGTGTGTATGCTAGGAAATTACTCGCGCCTCGCCTGTCAAATTCAATTTGTTCGATCGATGGGTTATTACCTGATCCAAATTTACATCCCCTCTGGGCTCATCGTAAGTTACTCTTAAATATGTAGATTTTGTTTAAACATTTATTTTGAACAAGACAGTTGACACAGGTTCAACAACAAACAATACAGGAAAGAAATGGAAGAGGTCACTAATCACTTTCTATTTTATTTTCCCTCTAGGTTGTTATCTCCTGGGTTTCCTTCTGGCTCAACAGGTACGTCAGGCTCATTTTTCTTGTTATCAAATCACTATTGATTCCTAATTATTGTCATTACCATTATGTGGGAAGGAGGAACCACAAACGGTTATTATTCTAATGACTCGCTCTTTCATAAGTGGTGAATGGCGACAGTTGAATTGCAATGATTACATTATTTATTGAACAGTAAAATTATGTTTTGGATAATTAGACGGATAGACATTTTAGTGAACACGTTTTAGTTACCCTGCAAAACAATTTGTAAAGAAACGTTTGAACAATTAATGCTGTTAATTTTTAGGTGAATTTGTGTGACAATTCAATTCAAATTGATCTACTATGAACAAGAAAATCAAATTTACACACAAAAGCTATCATTCATGACGTCGATAGTGTACACAGTGACGTACATATGTAGACACGAGGCACACATTGACAGTGTGTAAGAGAAAGTAAGAAGAGCGTGAAGAGTCTCTTCCTCCTTCCACGTATCTTCTCCTTTTATTTGTGATTTTAATGGTGCGGTGTGTGGTTTTTTTTTTCATTGATATTTTTCTATGTCATTCGATTTGGAAAATGTTTCTCTGGTGGACTGAAATGGACCAAAAAATTTCAGAAATGCGACGCCCGCTCGTGTTGCTCTCGGTGTGACCACTGTAAGTGACGGCTAAAAAGAAAGTGTGTGTGTGTGAAAACACTTTCATTCTCTCAATCTTTGTCTCATTCTCCATTTCCCTCCCTCACTGTCCTTTTTCCCTCTCACTTTCCCTTTCACCCACTTTCCTCCTCCTTGTGGACTTCGTTGTGGTTGGGTATCTGTGCAATTCTCTTTCCTTTTCCTTCCGGAAACTTTTCTCGACATCCATTGTTCATTTGTCATTGGGCAAAGAGGAAGATTATCGGAAGTACACCCAACGGGTTTCACCCAACTCAAACTGAAAATGACAACTTTCTCCTTCTCTTTTTTTCACTCGCCCCCTTTTTTTCTCTCTTTCTGTATCCTGTAGGTGTTGACGATGACAACACTTATGTCGTCCACAAACGCAGCCCTCCCCAAAATATCGTATGTGAAGTCCATAGACGTCTATCTAGGTACCTGCTTCGTCATGGTCTTTGCCAGTCTCCTAGGTAAGGAAATATTTTTAAAAAAGGGGAGAAAAGTTATATAGTTTGCTCTTCAAACGCTCTCTCTCTTCGGGAGTCTATAGGTTATCAGGGAGAAAGGAGTGCCTGTACATGCATAGGGACAGATTATAATATAATATATTGTCCGTATGCACTCTTCTCCCTTCATGAGTGGATAGTTTTTTTTCTCTCCTCTCACTATAATAATATAAAATGTATATATAAAAATTTCTGGGAGAGGAGAGCAGGGGGGGCTATGAGCACTCCAACGGGAAAGAATTTCCGTTCCCCGACAGTAAAATATAACCGAAGAGGGAGAGACGGAATTTTCTCATGTCATTTTTTGATCTTTTTTCTCTCTCTCCCTGTGTCTTGTAGAGTACGCCGCGGTGGGTTACATGGCTAAACGAATCCAAATGCGCAAAAATAGGTTCCTGGCTCTACAGAAAATGGCAGAGCAGAAGAAAGCGGCCATGGATCACCACGACGAGCATCACGCAAAGCAAACAGTACGACAACAAAATCTCAAACTTTCTTTTTTTCCCTGATTTATCTTTTTTTTCGGCCGGATTGAGTCTCTCAGGTGGACTGAGAGTGGTGTGTCTGAGCGTGTGGCTGTGTGTGCCTGGTGTCTGTCTCTCTCCCTCTCTCCATTCAAGTCCTCCCCTCTCTTCGGAGAGGGGAGGCTAAAGGATGGAGGGAGGGGGAGGGGAGGGGGGAAGACACCGAGAGAGTGTGTGTCAACTGGAGTGAATGTGTATTTATCCATGTCTTTTTTCTCTTTTCTTCCCTCCCCCCAAACTTCCCCCCACACATCTTCTTCTTGTTGTTCCTGTATGTACTCATATACAGGAGGTTCGCTTTAAGGTACACGATCCCAAGTCATACTCCAAAGGGGTGGGGACGCTCGAGAACACCGTCAATGGGGCTGGAGGAGGTGATGAAGAGAATCCTGCTCATCCAATCTTGCCACCCGGCAAGGACATTAACAAACTCTATGGCGTCACACCCTCCGACATTGACAAGTAAGTCCATTCTCCAATTTCTCTCTTTCCCTCCCCCTTTTTTCATTTACATTTTCAAATCTATTAGCGTCCATCAGTGTAGACTGTAGAGTGAGAGCGTGTGTATGTGTGTGTAGCAAAGGATTTTTGTTCACCATTTACTCCCCTCCCCCTCCCTCACGCTCGCGACGTGATCTGAGGGCAAAGAAAAAGATAATGATTTTCAAAAGAATTGTGATGAACCCTGAACCTACCTCTACGACCGAGTAAAATGAACATGGCGTGTTTGTTTGTGTGTGTACCGAGTCTATTAGCGTAGGGGCTACGTGTGTGTGTGTGTACTGAGTAGATGAGTATTGATAGAGGATACTTGAAAAAACATTCCACCAGACAACCTTTTCTCCTTTTCCCACTTGATCTTTGTCAAAGGATTCCCCTCCCTCCCTCCTCCTCTCTCGTTTTCTCCACTTTCTCCTCCACTATAGCCCAATTCCCCCTCCGTTTAAACCCCTCTGGACTGGAAGAGCTGCGAACTTTCCATCCTCACTCCAACCTTCGATCCTCTACAATTTAGGAGAGAGGAAAACAAAATTCGGATTTTGTCTCTCTCTCTCCCTCTCACGCACACACACAATGTCTAGTGTAATGACTAATGGAATGACCCTGTACAGGTACTCCCGTGTGGTGTTCCCCGTCTGCTTCATTTGCTTCAATCTAATGTACTGGATCATCTATCTACACATTTCGGATGAGGTAGAGGATGACCTGGTTCTTCTAGAGTCGACCTAATACGATGCAAGTGTAGACGAGCCAAAAAAAGAGAAAATTTCTAAGAAAAAATAAACACAACAAAAAAACCAAAAAAAAATATATCCACCGTGGGACAAAACCGTTCACTCTCTCATTTTAACACCACCAACCAATAAAGAAGAATATAAACTGTAGACTGCGCATCGACAACATTTAATTATTGAACAAATACTTGAAATAATATTTGAAAAAAATAAACAGTGACAGACTTTATAATAATGAAATGATGATGAAAAAGTGCGAGTGTGATTCGATTCTCTCAAAAGTTGTTCAGCTGCCCAAAAACTTTGCACACACACACACACACAAATATTTTACAACAATCCACGACAACACACGAACACACACTCACACACACAGTTACATACCCCACACACATGATAACTTGCAACACTTATAATACTCACAGCAATACCTGTCTCGCTAGCTAAAAACTAACTACTGTTATATAATGTTATAATATGTAAAGAAGACGAGATGATACTATGAATCAAACATCCATATTCGATACAAATTGTAAGATAATAATACATTCAATCCACACAAATACACATAATAAGAATGGTGATCATCCTTACATGTACACAACATCAGTTCAGTGAAAAATACCTAGAAAAGAAGATATCGAGAGAGATCAATTTTTAATGAGTGCGAGTTGTGAAAATTGGGGAAAACACTTTACGATGGTGCTAATTGGATTAATATCTCCACAAGCAGAAACATCAGCCACAGCAAAGTTGACAAGAACGACGAGTGGCAATAATAATGGAAATAAGAGGGAGTGTCAGTGCTACAGTCTTTACTCGCCTTTTTGAAAATGAATTGTGCTACCACACTCACAACATCCGTTCTCTACTTCACTCAAATTGAATATGCTTACATGTAGAGAAAGTGAAAACAGTTCGCTGTGGAGAAAACCAACTGACATGATCCTACCATGATCGAATATCCGCTCAGATCTACACACACACAAACCCAACAAGAAAAATAAGGACGACCGTTAATGAACTCTACAATACACAAAACACACGACACTTGCTACAATTTTAACGTAACGTGAAAATTCGGAAATAGGATAAGAAAAAGTACGGAATATGATACTGTAAACTATTAATAATTAAGTATAAGAATAAAAAAAATAAATGCGCGACTAGGTTAATGAGAGATGAGACTGAGGATCAGAATAATTCACCAAAAAAAAGAAAAAGGATGTTCTCATCCTCGTGTCTCTCTCAGTAATCCTGGATTGTGCATCTTTGGCCTTTCGTCGGACGAAGAAGAAGAGAACAAGTGCAAATCAAAAAAAATGGACACAGAAGTTGTCATATTATTAAAAAACTACTTCCTTCAAATACTCTTCAGTGGTGTGACCTCAAAAACTTAAAAAATCGTATAAAATAAAATTTGAAAAATAATAACCGTATTATATATATACATATATATTATTATATTATTGTTATCGACAGAGGACAGAAAAGGGAGGGAAACAAGGTGCATGAAGAAGAAAGGGAAAGTATGGGAAGAGGAAGACATTAAACCGTTGTTATTATTATTATTATTATTATTACACACACACTCAACTGCGGACAATTTTGTGCGAAGGTTTTACTTACTTGTATGATTACATACATAAATACATATAGAATATACCATGTAAATAATAAGTAGATATTCTCATCGGTAAAAGAAGGGAAAAAGTTTGTACAAGTTCCAAATGATCTTTTTAAAAAAAAGGAGAAAGAAGAAGAAAGGGGAAGGGAGGAAAACCATTTGCTCATCACTCCACACACACATTGTTAAAAAATTGTCTATTGTAAATCAAGTTTTAAAAAAAAGAGAAAAAAACGTCATTTATATTACAATTACAATTAATTCTTATATAATTGATTATGATTGTTATCCACTCTACATACAATATTATAATAACATGTAATAGACTGTGTAGATGGGACATACTACTTCTTACAATATTAACTTACAATTTACATTTAGCTAACAGTGCATCTTCAATACGCAGTACTAATGCATCACACACAAAACAATTTGTACTTCCTACATTAAATATGTATTCATAGGCGTCAAAAAAACATTCCCCTCGTCTCCCCTCTTTTTGAAAACAATTATTTAGTCAGAACGGAAATCATGAGTGACCATTTTTCCTCACACACACCTCTACTTTCACTTTTTTATTTTACATTCCTGTCGGATCACTTTCACTTTGTCAAAATTCCCTTCAAGAATTCCACTTTCTCCTCAAAATAATGTGGAGGAATGAGGAGGAAACCATTTTTACTCCTAGTTGTAGATTGTACATAAAAAATTTATCTTCATCAGATCATGGTATTTAAAATTGAACACACACACACCTAAGCATACATGTGTAGTTGTTATTGTTGCTCCCATTTCCAAAACTTAGTACTTATATGACAATTGTACCCAGTCTCCGGTCTACTATGAATATGCAATATACAATAGACTTTTATGTGATATTCGTTGTTGTTAACATGATATTCACCCCTCGTCATAGATTGTGGCAGCTCCGTTTTTTAACAAACTCTCTCATGTGCCGGCTCACTGCTTTTGGGTAAGGGGAGAGGAAAGACAATGGAACCTGACATTTTTACACACACATATTTCAGAAAAGAGAAATCAGTGGCATTTACCTGATTGTTTCATTTAACTCCAAAAAGAAAAGAATCACACAATTTCAATTTACCTGTATCTTACAGTATACTCGCAGTTAGAAATTGGTGCTGTTAAAAAAATTCTACACCATTTAGTTTCTTTTCCTTAGAGTTCACATTTAAAGAGAAAGTTTACATCCTCCCCCCAAAAATTTGCGAACAGTTGGTGAAAGTGGATGGCTGATAGGAAGAAAGTTGATAGACACGCATACGCCCACCCATCATGAGGGTAGGATACGATAAGATCAAATTGGTACGCAGAAGAAAGAAACAAATAAAACACATTTAGCAGAATTGTTTGGGTGACAATTATTAATTCACGTTCCAATTCCAAGTAACTCTAAAGATTCCAGCTGATGACCCCCTCCCCCACTTTTCTTTACAAATGGATTTGTTAGGTTAGATTCACATAACACACAGTGTAGGCACACACACAATGTAGGAGTGTAGAACATTAATGTCGGGGGTGGAAAAGACGAGATTTACACAAAGAATCGACTGGATAATTTTTTGATTACAACTTATTATTATTTTGCAACAGCCTAAGCTGAGCGGAGAAAGTAATGTACCTTTCAACTGGGTTGATTCTCATGTTTTTTATACAAGTACTAAATACATTGTACACCTACGGCACGTCCTTTCTCTCTCTCTCTCTCTCTCTCTCTTTAATGTATTGTAGATGTGTGAATACATATAGGAAAAAACGGCTGCTCCTTCTTCTATTTGTATCAGATACCTCCAAACACACACACACACACACAAACACATTGATGACTTGACTTGAGCGAAAATACTCCCAATAACATTAGTCTCCAGGTTGTTGTTGTTGTTATTGTAGAAAGAGGAGGAGGTAGGGTCTTTTTCTGAGTTTGTGTGCTGTTCATTCTCTCTGTCTCTGTCTCTGAATTCCCATATGGTAGGTTCTGATTAAAGCTATAGCTTAGCTTTCATAATAATTCAAGACAATTTCCGACACGCACTCTCTTCCGACACATTTTGTACTGTGGATTAGTGACAAGGACGATTTTCAACGACAACGCATATTTATCCAAGGAAATATTTATTAGGGGATATTTTATATGAAATATTATATTATTATAATAAAAAGTATACATCCATTCATACAAATATATTGTGTATCTACATGTATAATACATTTATTATATGGTAGGACATACTACTCCGCTCCTTCCTTACGATCCATCGTCTACAATACGATTTGCTGATTGTTATAAACTACAATTCATACACATGAATAAAGGCAGATTGTGTTAGTCTCTCACTTTCTCTCTCTCTCTCATTGTAATATATCAACCTTTATCCTTTTATTTCTCCCCCCCCCCC